>VXBI01001258.1:148611-166357 GCA_013397375.1 Toxostoma redivivum
CCTCCCCGCGCAGGGGCCGGCCTCCCCCGCACCCCCGGGGCTGAGCGCCGGCGGGCGGGAGCGCCGAGAGGCACCCGCGCATCTGCCGGAGCCGCGCTGCTGCCGGGGAGCGAGCATCGTCAGCTGGTGCGAGGAGCTCTCGCTCCCCCTCTGCGTAACAAGGCAGTTGATTTCTCTTAATACTCGCCTCTTTTTTTTTTTTTTTTTCCTTTCCCATGTACAACAGTTGGGGGGTTTGTCTAAAAAAAGAAAGAGGGGGTAATTATTGCTAAATTACGCAAGGCCCCGCTGGGCTGGGCTGCCAGCGGNGAAAGCGCTGCCACCTGCCCGCCCCTGCCTCCTCGCCGGGGCACCGGGCTGGCACCGGGCACACAGAGCCGCGACCTGCTGCCAACCTGTGGAGCAGGGCAGGGCAGGAGCCCGCGTTGCCATCCCGCCTCCAGGCTGCACGCCCTGCGGGGGCTTCGGGGGTCGAAGGGATGGAGTGCCGGAAAGGGGATGTAAGCTCCTACCCACCCAGCCCGACTCCACGTTGAAGTGCCCCGGTGATGGATGGAGCTCCCCGGAGGTACCGGGCTCCCTCTGGTCCTGCTCCGGGCACCCCCGGAAAGGGGCTCTGCCCCCGGCAGGGTTAGGCAGTGGGGTGATGGCGGGGTGGAAAACGGGATGTCCTCCCGATTCCGGCATGCCGAGGGGGAGCCCGAGGTGCAGAGGACACGCAGGCACTCGGTGCTGCCGCGACGGGACCCGCTGGGAGGAACAGCTGGGGGCACGGAGGTGCCAAACCCCCGCTGGAGCCGGCGCGGCGAGCGTGGGGAGAGGCGCTGCGACTGCAACCCGCTCCCCTCCCATGGCCCCGACGGGTAAACTGAGGCAGGGAGGGGACATCCCGGTCGCGAAGGATGGCGGGGGGGGGACTCACCTGGCGCGCAGGACCGGCCCGAGGGCCAGGCAGAGCAGCAGCACCGTGCGGGGCATCTCTGCGAGGCGAGCGGCGGCCCGGGGGGCGGCGGCGGCCGTGCGCCCGCCCGGCGGGGCTCAGCGCGGGGCCGGCCCGGGNGTACAACAGTTGGGGTGTTTGTCTAAAAAAAGAAAGAGTGGGTAATTATTGCTAAATTACGCAAGGCCCCGCTGGGCTGAGCTGCCAGCGAGATGCAGCCGAGAGAGGGTCCTTTCCCACCTGTTGGGGTTGCTGTCCCGCAAAAACAGCCAGGAGGGTGTGTGGGGAGGAGCTGTGGGACAGCTGGGGATCGCGGGTGGGCTGGGGGCTCCCATCCTGTCGCTCTTTGCCTTCAGGGTTTGCCAAGCTGCACTCGGTCGTTTCTTTACTCTGCCGACATCTGACTGGCAAACAGGAGTAAGAGATTCCCTTCCTTGTGAGCTTTGGGTCAGGGTTGCTCAGAGCAAACTTTGTTATACCTTCACGAGGTAGCAATAATTGTCCCTTGTTGTTTCGTGCAGGAGGTTTATTTTTTAGGCTGAGGTGCAGGAGCTGGTCTCCAGAGAGGTCCTGGTCCTTCATCTCCCAAGGTCTGGTAATTCTGATGGCAAATCCAGCTCCTCTGGACCGGAGCAGGACCATCTCTTTTACTGAGAACTGACTCTCCCCTCTCACTGCTGAGCCTGTCACAGCCTTCCCCACACGAGCAGGGGCAAATCACTCCTCTGCTCTCCATCTGCAGCCTTCTGCTGCTGCTGCCTCATTTGTCCAGGGCAGGGAGATTCCCGTTCCCCGGGCACACCCAGTGCCTCACAGCCAGGACCAGGCTCGGTGGCGATGGGGATGCCACAGGAGCACAAACAGGAGTAAGAGCAGCACACCTGGGTAGTTTTTTGAGGCTCTCTCCCTTGCTGATTGCTTCAATGACCACCTTAAACCCTCGAGTGTGAGATCTGAGTGGCCCCAAAGCCACAAGAGGCAGCTGCAGGCAGCAGGGCACTGAGATGGCATTTCCCTGGAAGGAAGCAGCTACAGATGATGTTGCCTTCACTTCATGCAAAGAAGCCAGCTCTGGATGGCAGTTTACAGGAAACACATGTCAAAAGAGTAAATAATGAATATCAAAGCTGCAGTGAAGGTGGAAAGAGCTCTTTAAGCTTCAAAGCAAGCCACTGGATTGTTCCAGAAGTTCTTCAGGGATGCAGATGAAGCTGAAGCTGGGAAAGATGCAAGAATAGCAGCAGGGAAGATGTAGCTGTCAAGGATTCTGGTCATGAGCAGACCACAGAAAATCCAGGGGTTCATATATGTGCTCTCAGCTCCCCCTCAAGACGCAGGATGTGAAGTGGTATGTGGCAAAATTCACAGGACTGATTTCTTTTGGCTACCCCATTCTGCCACTTGAGAACTGAGAGATCTGAGGAGGGCTGTGCTTGAGCAGTGGAGATGGGCTGGGAAATGTTAGGGATTCACAGCATCCCCTCACTATGCTGTTTTGGGGACACCTTCCAGGCAGTTTTATGCACCAGGAGCTTCCAAGCAATTATCTTCTCTGGTCTTCTTCATTTCCAGGGGTTTCATTTTGTAACTAGTGCTGAGTCTTTCCCTGGAACCAAGGATAAGAATGAAGCCTGTTGATGGTGTTGGAGAGCAAGGGCACTGCTTTTCAAACAAATACCTTATTTATCAGCAGCACAGGCTCAGCTAGGAAAAAATGCATTTCAAATTCACCGTGATTGGTTCTGACCAGGAAAAGCACCCTCAGTCCAAATGCTGAGAAGGACAAAATGTTGTGCTCTTATGTTTTGGGAGGGAGCAGGCCCTATTTTCCACTTTGAAGAGACATTTGTTTTGAGGTCTACTGTCATGGGATTCGAAACTTAAACAGGAGATGCAATGTTTTATTCAAGATGTTTTCTATCCCTTCTGGTATTTCAGTTTAACCGGCAAACTAATAAAACCTATTACTTACAGAGTCCTCATGAGCCCAAGGCCTGGGGGGCCAAGCTGCCACAGCAAATGAGGGTTTGGTTGTGCAGTCCTCACTGCAGGATTTAGCTCTGGGAGACAAGGAGACAATTCCAGCCCTGGCCCAAGGATCCCAAACCTTGCAAGGATGGCAGTGCTCTTGGAGGACTGAGCCTGGGCACATCTGCAGCCCTCTCCAAACACCTCTGTGCTCATTCAGAGCCCCTTTTTGGGGTGTGTGCTGCCTGCTCCTGCACTGGGGGTGTGTCTGGGGCTCAGGCTGGAGCAGCAGGGGAAGGCAGGAGGCAAAGCTCTGCTGCCTCTTGCCTGTGCAAAGGGCTGGTCACTGCTTGCCTCGAGAGACTGCTCTTCTTCTGGGCCACATCAGAGGGAAAACTGATACAAGTGGGGAAAAGTATTATCCCAAGGTGTTCAGGAGCTCATTTCTGAGAAAGCTCAGGCTCTTGGTATTTGCACTCCCTTTGACAGATCTGTCTCTCCCAAGGGTGGAGGAGCACCTGCAGCAAGACTGGAGGACCCCAGGCAGAGACAGATCCCACGGGGCTCTGCAGGAGCAGGTCAGGTTTGAGAGCACTGCTGGCAGAGCTGGGCACTCCAGGACAAGGAGCTGCCAGGGCATTGGCAGGCAGCAGTGCCAGGGCCATGCAGCAGACTGCTCTGAAGGGCTGCATGGAGGTGAACTCGCCTTCCCCTCCTCCCTCACTCTCCACGTCACATGGCTGAGGACAGAACACAGTTAGAGCCGCTGTCCTTGATGCTCTCTGTCCTCCTGGCAGTGAACTGGTCCTTGAGCTGTCACCGAGCCAGAGCATCCCCTGGGAGCAGAGCCAGGCCAAGCCCTCTCCCCATGGCCAGGGCAGTAGGCAGGGGCTGGTCACTCCCCTGCAGCAGCATCCATGAGGATGAGCACCCTGGCAGACCTGGCTGAGAGTGGGGAAGGACAGCTGAGGAGAGCTGGTTACGGGGTTCCTCTGCAAAACTTGGAGGATGAAAAACCCTGCATAAGGCTTGACCCTATTCTCTGGCTTGGGACATGTCCTGTGCAGTAGAAATTTTTGTTTACTCTACCAGGGCATTTGTTCAACATAACCCAGGTTTTATCTTTTTCAGGCTCACTAGGCACAGCAGCAGATGCTGTATCTGGGCACACATGACATCAATAACAGCTTCAGCTGGGCTCTGCCTCCCCACCTTTATGGACAGCAATGATAGATGAAGCAGACAGGGCACAGTTTGGTTTTTAGGTGCTGGAGTGAACTTGCAGTGCTGACAGATTAAAAAAATGTGTTTGGAGCCTGAACAAAATGTGATGTGAATATTTTCCAAGGAGAGTGAAGGGTGTAGGAGGACAGCCCAGGCCGTGACAGGAGCTGGTGCAAGCTGTCCCGGGGGTGACGAGAGCGCTGATGGGAGCGAGAACTTTACCTTCATCCTCTGCTGCTGCTGCGTCAGGCCTGGAGGAGCCCCTGCTTTCCTTCCACTACAGGAAGCCCCTCTTCAAAATGAGTTTCTTAGTGGAAAGACATCACCAAATGCTAGCTGATCTGATCCTGTGTGTCAGAAGAGCTCTTGCTGTCACCCTGGGGATGGGAAAGGTGCCATTTCTTGTGCTTTTACGGCTCTGCTTTTCTGAAACCTTCCCCAGCCCAGGGCTTAACATGTTACAGTTCTCCTAGGGATTGAAATGCAAAAAGAGAAAATGTATATGGGAGAGGTTGGGAAGGGGAAGAGAACTGGCAACATTTGACAGAAAAAAGGGAAAAATCTCAGCAAACTGAGCACCAGGTGTTTCAATACTTTTTTCAAGTGGAATTTGCAGCTATGCCATCTGTACATCTGATGTGATACGTCCAGCACAGGACCATGAGCTGGTAGTTTAGACCCCAGAATAACTCTCATACTTATTTTAAATACTGTGCAACTGCTGACACAAACTTTAGGGACATGCAGCTGCAGGAACAGGAACAGCTGCTTCTCTTCACTGCAGAAACGTGGCTGCTTCTGGATGGAGGTACACTCCTCCTTGTCACCCCATGCCACAATGGTTCAGGGAAGGGGAAAAGCAGCCAGGAAGGTCATGGATCCAACAAAAACAGCCATTGGGATGCAAACTGGCACAGTGATTCCTGTCAGGGTTGCTCAACAGCTGGGAAAAACTTGGGGCTCTCCAGAGGACAGGCTGGGATTCAGAGCAGAACAACACATGGAAGGTGATGCTGACCATCAAAACCCCGTGGCCAGCAGTGACTCTGCCTGGTCCTTCCCCTACCGCAGCCCTGAGGGCACAGCTGAGGCCACATCAGCAACTGCTGACCCTGAAGGATTTAAGAAAAGGAGAGAGGGAGGCACAGCTGCCTTTTATTATTAATCCTGTAGGCATTTCTGCCCAGAGGCGTGGGGATTTCAATGCCTTCTCTCTACACTGGCTCAGGAATGTTTATACACCAGTAAATAATGGGAACTGCTCATCTGTGTCCGGTGTGGATGTTCAATTACAGCCCTCTCCCGCAGCTGATCTGAGCCCTGTGCTCTGCTCTCCTCTCGCCCTGGCTCTGCGGTCTGCTGGCAGTTTGACATTTTGTCAGCCTGGGGATAACAGCAGGACTGTTGACAAGTGGAGAAAACAGGGAAAGGAGCTTTCCTCCCTGAGCTGAGGCAGAGCACAGTCCCTCCTGTTGCAGGTGCTGCCTGATCTGGGGTCTCAGGAGCTGTTCCGTGCTGTCTGGGATGGGACTGACTCTGAAGCTCTGTGATGTGATGGTTGCCTGCATTTAGCCCCTTTTTTCATTCCTCTTTCCTTCTTGGGAGTTCTTAGACATTTTCCAGGACTCTTTAATTTCCTTCTGCATGAAGCTCCAGTGTCTCCTGTGCAAAAGAGGGAAATGCCCTTCTCACTCAAATGCCTGAACTCAAGGGACACATTTTGGAGGGGCTGTTTTTTTGTTGTTTTTTAGGGAAGCAGTGCTTGTGACTGTGGCACTGTGGCCCTGAGTGCCACCCCAACAGGATTTCATTAGTGAGATCTCAGCAGGGAGGTGACCAGCTGAGAACAGGCTTGGCAGACCCAGAGGCACTTTACCCATCCAGCTGAGCTCTCCAGCACACCCAGCTCAGGGCAGGGGCAGTGCCTGCTCCTTCCCTGGAGCAGTTTGATAGATCTTCTTGCACCCCTGCCCCAAAGCATCATTCCTGCAGGGAGAAGGGAGCATGTGCTGTGCTGCTGTTATGCGCTCCCAGGTGGGGGAATCAATGGGACTGCCTCTCCTTCCATGCCCTCTTGGCCCAGGTGGGACACAGCAGCACAGCTGAACCCCACAGCAGCCCTGAGAGGCCCCCATGGTCCTGCCATCGGGGTGTTGTCCCACTCCCTCCCTGAGTGCAGAGCCCTTCCCAGCCCAGACCCCTCCAGCTGCTCTCTGTCCATTGCTCCCTTTCCCCCAGCACTGCACCCGTGGTTCTCCTCAGTCCATGCTTGCAGGAGTTCATGGAGAAATGCCAGCACTGCTCTGATCCTCAGCTCTAGGATCCCCTGTGAAACACTGACCTAGATCAACCCTGTGCTGCACAGGGCTGTGCTGCTGTGGCTGCAGGGCACAGCGAGCCTCACCCAGGTACCCCTTGGTATTTTCTGGGATTTCCCTTTCCAACCAAAAGCGTGGAAACCTAAACCCCATCCACCAACATGAGTGCTGCATGTCCAGCACCCACCTTCCCTCTCCCCTCTGGTTCCCCCTCCATCCCAGCCCCTCTGCCAGCAGCAATCAGCAGCAGCTGAAGTTCAGAGAAGCAGACACCACGAGCTGCCCTGGAGCTCCTGCACTCCCAGACCAGCGGAGCAGAAATGCCTGCACACAGAGCGCCTCTCCAAGAGAGGGATGCTGGCACTAGGATCTGGCAATTGCCAGCACGTCAGGGAAGGAGAGATCGTCTCCTAATACTCTCTAAGCTCCAATCTTAATCTTGTTCATTGCTGTTAAGTCTCAGAGAAATCGGGCCGATGCGTTGAAAGGAGGCAAAATAAAAAGATTCAAGAGGAGGTTGAAGTCTCTTCAGAAAGCTGAAGAGAAATAATCTTCAAAGGTTCCCACGAGCCTGTGCTCCCCAGCCTGGAAAAGCAGAGCAGATAAACACTGAGCCTTGCTGGAGTTGTTTTTCACTCTGGTATTTTCTAGGAGGAGACAGAAGTGTTGAGGCAGGAATATCAGAGAGCAGTTATGGGATCTCAGCACACAGGGTTTGACCCCTTCCCTGGGGTCTCTTCTGCTTGGCAGGCTCAGGTCCCCAAGGCAGAGCCTGGTTCCCATTTCCCCATGGGGATGAGGGCCAGACAGAGCAGAAGCACAGGAGGGGCTGGATGCTTTATGCTGGGTGACACCTTCCAGGTGGGTCTGCAGCCCCTTTCCACTGCCCCACCTGCAAGGGTGATCCAGTCCAGTGGGAACACCTGCAAAGAAACCACCTGTGCTGGGGGATGAAAGGAGTTACCTCGGGCTGCTGGCCTCTGCCTGGGTCCCATCATCAGGACAAGGAGCCAGGGCAGGACAGCACCTTGTTCCTGTCACCCTGCCCAGGGCTGCCTCACCCCTCTGCATCCCACTGCCTTGCAGCATCCCTGGAGCCCCAAGCCAGCACCCTCTCATCCCCAAACAAGGGACATCCATGCAGGGTCTCCCCTCCCTTTATATCCTCTCCCAAGGCCTGGGAGGTTCCTACAGTGGGAGCTGCTTTCAGACTCTGCACTTGTCACTGCTGGCTGAGCTGCTGCTGATGAATCCTTTCCTCCAAACTCACTTTTGGCCTCCCTGGCAGCCCAAGGCAAGATGTGCTGCCTCTTAAAAAGGCCTTGCTGTGAAAGATGCTGCCTTTTCATCTTGCAAAAAATGCTTTTGCTTGGAGGAGAGCAAGGATCACCCATGGCATGCTCCAGTGCAGAAAACGGGGCACACAACCCTCTGTCCCACACACTGCAGAGGGACCTGCCCAGCTCTGGGGTTTGCCCTGCAGAGAGCTGGGCCAGATCCTGTCTGTGCCAGCAGGGTGGGGTGTAAAGAAGGTGCTGCAGGCTGGGGGACAGAGTGTCTGCAGGCTCCTGGCCAGAGCCTGTGTCAGGGAGGCAGAGCGCTGACTCCCCAGGCAGCTCTGCCAGCTCCAGCCTTTGCAGCAAATTTTGCCTTTGTCATTGCCCATGTGCTTGGTGGACAGGGGACTCCTGTCTTCCAGGAGGATGTTAGAAAATGCCTTTCAACTGCAGTAAAATTCCCCCTCCTCTCTCTCCCCCCCCCTAAAAAAAAGAGTAAGCCATAATTACACCCACACAGCTCTCCACACTGCTTCACCCTCCTCTCAGAAAGGCACCCGCATCTACAGAGTGGGAATGTTGATTAAAAGTCCCCCAAAATGAATAGATCAAGAGAAATCTTCCATACCCCTGAAGCAAGGGTGAAGTGCTTTTTAATTAAGGACAAAGACATGCAAATGTCCTGAATCATCACAAGCAAATAGCAAAATAGCACCTGTCAGAATATTAAAAAACAAGCACTCAGCATTCCCTTGTGATCAGCTTGAAGGAGGCCTTGAGTTAAAAAAAAAAAAAAATTCCACTGGGAGTTGAAAAACGTAATAGACTGGGAGTGAGCAAAGAATATGGCTCAAAAAAATCCAAGTGGGGATGACTTGATGGTGGTTATGGCTGGTGAATGTGTTAGGGTGACTGACAGGAGGGTCTGGTCCATCCTGAGCCCAGGGAGGCTGGGATGGGTGACACAGGGCACTGCTGACCTGCCCATCATCAGCCTAGCTCCTCTTCTCCCAGGTGCCAGGTCCTTGCCACCACCCTGCAAAATGTGTAATTGTGAGCACTGAAATAACTCCAGTCAGCTGGGCAAACACAACGTGATGCATTGTGAAGTGTTTGCTGGAGGAGCAGCCTCAGGGTCTGCTCCACTGCCATCCCCTGGCCCCTGTCAGACCTGCCCGTGCTGAAGGAAGGGATTTCAGCCTCTGTGGGTAATGGAGGTGACAGGCTGCTGCATCCCAGAGCCCTGTGACAGCACCCCATGCTCTCCTCATGTGCATTTGTGTGGCAGCCCAGGAACGTGCAGGGAGAGCCCTGGATGTGCCCAGAACCTTTATTACTGGTATTGATTCCAGGGGAAACTGGCTGGAGTGCCAGGGCTACTGGGCAGAGCAGGCAGGTGCTCTCAGGCTGATCAGGGCAGGAAATTGTTTTCCTAGAACAGGGTTAACCAGGGAGGTTTGAGGAATTCTTTTGCATTTTGGGTGGTTTCAGTGCTATCATTGCTGGCTTTCACCTAGCCCCAGGTGTGCTCAGGTTAAAAACCCAGCTGTGGGAGGATGTGGTGCGGTGAGGAGCACCCCACACCAGCTGCTTGGCTGCACCCCAGAGCAAAGTGGCCTTGAGCTCCCCTTGGCTTGGTGACACAGCTGAGCCACCACTGTCCCCAGGGCTGTCCCAGAGCCAGGAGGGAGGAGGAATGGGACAGGCAATGAAAGGAGCGAGTGTTGGGAAGGACAGCCAGAGCCAGCACAGCCCAGCAGCAGCGACAAAGGGCTGTGGAGGGAAGGCAGAGTGAGAGGGAAATGCCTGGAATAATAAGTGACGGACGGATGCCTTTGAAGGGGACTTGGATATCTCGGGTCTCCCGCCTGACCTACTTAAAACCAGAGTAATCTGATGAAGGAGCAACCCCAGCTCTAAATATAAACTTGTCTCCTCTTGATTTAAATTCCTTCCCTCTGCCACCCAGGAGTGGGGTTGTGGCTGGCAGCTGGAGGCACAGTGTGAATTCCATAGGTCCTGGGTACCTTTTCTGGTGAGAAAAACCGGAGGGATGGATGGCACTGGTAGTGTGTGATTTTCCAAGTTATGAACAGCAGCAGAACTGCCCTTGGGGATTGGCAGGAGGCACAACCAAAAAATCTTTGCACATCAGGACCCAGAAGTCAGGGCCCTTCATTAGCTCCTTGTAGAAACAGGATTTGCTAGCAGAGATTTTTCATTTCAAATTAACTGCAAATCTGGTGCACAACAGAGTCCTGGGGCATCAAATTAATTGGCAAATATAGGCAGAATTTGGCAATTAGTTTAAATGAGAAGAAAAAGAAACAAAAGCATAGTCTAAGCAAACCAGCTGCAATCAGAGCACTTTTTTTCTACTTGTTTTGAAATAAAATGTTTTGTTTAAGAATGCCAAAATGTTTCATCGATCTGTGTTCTAAATTAGATGTTTCAAGTTTTTCCACTTCAGCACACCATTGTTCATTTAAACCCTAACTTTCTTTAAATAAAAGAATAGAAAATGAACCACTATTTTGGTTTGAACAACATACTGAAATGACAAGATGAATTTTTTTAATTCTTCCTTTTACACTGGAAAGCCATATTAAAAAAAAAATTGATTCAATATGAACCAAATTTAATCCATTCATCACTTTGCTCCAAAGCAATTTTTCTATCTGAAATGTGTTTTGCAGGACACACCTGGGGCTTCTGGGCTCCAGGTCTTCCCATTGCCATGTGGGGAGCAAGGTGGGTTTGGTGGGAATTCCCAGCAGATCAGAGCAAGGTTTAAACTTGTTTTATCAAGGGCTTTCATCAAGCCCTCAAGTCTCCCTAAGGACATAAAATTTCCAGCTCACAGATTCGGGGACTGAATTAGCTGTTTAGGAACCTTCATATGCTTTATTCAACTTCCTTGCTAAATGGCAAAAATGTATGTAGGATTAGGAAAGAAACACAATTAAATTAAGAACAAAGTCATTACTGAAAAGCAGTCAGTCTCTCAGTACCCCCATCAGGAGCAGATGAGTTTTCTCCCTTTGTGGAGATAGGCCCCGTTAATTTCTTGGCAGGATCTCCCATGTTAGAGCAACAAGGCAAATGTTTACTTGGAATTCTCAACAGTGTTTGTGAACCCTGGGGGGCCTAAAAAATAAAAAGAAAGAGAAAGAGAGAGAGGGAAGGAGAGAGAAATTCTCTTAATCTGAAATGCTCTGCATGTTAATTTTTGCAAAGCTCAGATTTAGGGTCAAATTCAAACTGACAGAGTCTCCTTGAAGTAGGAGGAGGGGCAGGAGATAATATTGGGTGAAGAGCAGAGAAAGATGAGACAGGCAAAGTGGATTCTTTTTTTTTTTTTTCTTTTAAGCTTGCAGGGAGATACTAAGCCCAATAATCAGACAAGAAAGGCAACGAGCAGCTATCAAAGCAGCAGCCGTTTTAAGAGCTGTGCTCATCTGAAAGCGACTCTTAGTTCTTGTGAAAACTGCCGCCTTAACAGCTGTCCCAATTAGAGCCAGCCGGAAATTTCCCAATAAACCCACGGGTTTGTCAGAAAATAATTCGCTGAGTCTGAAATGCTCCGAGTTGGCTGAACTTTTGTTGAATGGGAAAAGCAGGGCTCCAACTGGGTCCGGTGCTCAGCTGCCAGGTTTGTGCTCCGAGCGGCAGCGCTGATGGAAAAGTCAATTTTGCTGAGCAGCTGCAGGCACCAGGAAGCGCCTGGTTGCCATAATTTATGTTTGGGATTTGGTTGGAGTTGGGAGAGGGGGGGTAAAAAAAAAGAAAAGATAAAAAGGCAACTGAGTTCCTTATAAATTTGAGCCTGAGCCAGCTGAGTTTGCTCATGCCATGATCCCATATGCCTGACCTGTTTTAGGATCTTGGCGGCTGGATCTGTGAGGGAAAGAATAAATCAACCCCAGAGTGTTGTGGAGAGGCCAATGCTGGAAGTGGCAGCACTCCTGACACCCTCTGCTCATGGCTGTGCCCATGGCTGTGTGACAAGGAGGGCACTGGGTCTCCTGGGGTCTCTCCTTCCTAGCAGAAACATCCTGATACCACCTTTCTTCTCCTAGCTTTATCTTGGTTTTATTTTTCAGTTATGGTGAAAGCAGTAGCTACAGTTACTTGGGTTTTTTTCAGCTATGTCTTTGAAAACTGATGTGTTGCCACTGGATGCATCATCAGATTTTTTTTTCAGCTGTTTCACTGCATCAGAAACTTATTAAAAGAAGGAAAAAGCCAACAAGACTTAGTCTAGGAGAGTCTGTGCAATGTTTCTCATGGAGAGAATTTAGCTACCCATATTTTAATTGTGTTAAAAAGGAAAAAGTTCCTGGGCAGGACAACAACCCAAGCTCCCCTTGACCACCTTCCAAGGGGCTGTGAGGCTCCAAGGCAGCTGCCAAGGCCAGAAGAGTCCCTGAATCAAACTGGAGCTGTGTTTGCAAGGGGAAAAAAAACTATTAATGCTCTATGTGACTCCTGACCAGCAGGGAAAAGCCTTTCTGTGAGTGGTGATGATTAATTACTAATGATAATTAACCTACAACAACAGTGGCACTCAGAAACTAGAGCAAAGGCACACATCCCATCATGTGCAGCTCTGAATGAAAACAGAGCCTCTGCCCCAGAGGGATTTCTTTTTTAAAATGCCTAGAAATGATGAGTGACAGAACTGGAGCTTTTCCTCTTTGGAGCTCCCCAGGGCGGGTGCAGAGCCCTGTGCAGGTACCACTCTCCCTTCCCACGCTGCTGCCTGTGGCTCATGGAGGGGCTCTACTGCTTTACCAGGCACCTCTGAGGGCATTCGTGGGGTTTTCTGTGCTCCAAGGCTGCCCCAAAATTCCAAAAACTCCCAGTCCCATCTGGAATCCATCCCATGGCCCTGCAGAAGCAATACCAACACTACTCAGAGTGCTGCCACTTAGCTCGACAGAAGAGCAGGGGCATGGAGCTGGAGCTTGAAATCAGCCCCCTTCGAGCCCCTGAAGTGATGCTAAGGGCCCTCTGAAGCTAGGGAAGGGGAAAAAAAAAGATCTGCCACATTCTTCATCTCATGTTGCAAGCTGTGAGATCCCACCCCTCTCACTGCCTACCCCTGCTGACAGCCGTGCTTCCTACAGAGCAAATGGGCTTGAAACTCCGTGATCAAAGTCATTTGCATTGACTTCCATGGCCTGGTTTCCCTGCCTGGATTCTTGTCCCTGTAGCTGCTCTGCCCCTCTGAAGCAGGAGCACTGGTTTGCTGCCTCTTTGGGGTTTTCTGTGTCCCTGTTTCCTGCCCAGAGGAAGGAAACCAGCTGCTGGTGCTGGCTGTCAGCGTTTTCCTGCAGGTTCAGCAGCACCTGCACTCAGAGCTTTGGTTGGTCCCAGTCTCCTGGCAGAGGTGGATGTTTCCCCACACCATTTCCCAGCCAGTTTGTCCTCTCTGCTCCTTGCCAGGTGACACTGGCAGCTCACCCATCCCTGGGCTGTGTCCCACCAGTCTGGACTCACTCAGCAGCCCCTGCTCGTGCCCCCTTGGAGCATCTCACACAAAGAGCTCAGCCACGCTGGGCTGTGCCATGCGGCCAGTGTCCCCAGTGGGTGGCAGCTGGTGTCCCCAGCCCAGTCACTGCCCCCAGGGCTGCCTCTGCTCTCTGTCCTGCTCACAAAAGGGCTGGAGCAGCATCTTGAACTCTGGGAGAAAAGGAGGTCTCCATGGCAGCTAGCACGACAGGAAGACTGTGCAAGAAACTTGATTTTTTTTTTTTTCCTTTACAGAAAATGCTTCTATTTTTGACAAAAGGCCTTTTTGAGGTATGAAACCTCTTATGAAACTTCTCCCACATCAGTGCTTTACATAAACTATTTTGCTGTAGTTGTGTTATTCATTGCACGCATTTTACACCAGCATGAACCAGTTTTTCTCCAGAGAGTGGAAAGGACAGCCTGGCTGTGGGGCAGGGCACCTTGGAAGCCACATCCTCTGCAGGTCACCTCATCCAAGCCATGCCCCTCACAAACAGCATTTCTGCCTGCTGTGACTCCTCCAAACAAGGCAGACAGGGAGAAAAGGGTCTCACAGCATGAACAACTTCAGTCGTGTTAACGAGTGGAACAGAGTGTTAATGGGCCAGGAACATCCCACAGGTGCACCTCGAGTCACAGCCTCTGCCAAGGTGAGTGCCACTCACATGGTCCCAAAGAGCCCGTGGCCTCCTAAGGTTTTCCAGGGGGAGGAGTCCATTCTCTGCACTGGTCTCTCAGATATTTATTTTATTTTCCTCTGAGCCTGAGATGTCAGGGATGATAGCAGACAGTTTGTTTCACAACAAATGTACAGTGATAGGTCAGGGGAACAAGCGAAAATGCCACCTTTGAGGGGAATCAGATCATTAAAATGTCACAGTAGTATCCTGGGAAGCCAATTGGAGATTCCAGCTACAGTTTCTTGTTCCCTCTGCTAGGAAGAATAAATAACACCTGCCAAGTGAGACCAGGCCTTGGTTTTATAGAGATTACTATTTTTTGAGTCACTATTGTTTCACACCACTCTGCCAGCAAGAAAGTAATGATCTCATTTTACATTGACACCAAGTCTGATTTTGGGGAAGTAAAAGCTTTTCTCCAAACCTGGGCTAAAGAAATAAAGAGTGCTCTGGGAACAGTAGCACAGAAGGGAAACCTATGGACCACTCAGCCTCCCAGCACACCTAATAAACATTAAATTAATGACAGCGACTTGACTCTGTGGGTTTTTCTCTTCCTGCTCCATGCTGCTATTTCTTGCCATCCAGGTGCCCTAGAGATTTTCAGCCTCTCATCCCATCCTGAGAAGCAGCATTTTCCATTGAGAAATATCATGGTCTAGGGCTGTTTGCAGCTCTGAACTGTCTTGATTGGAGCCTGCGGGGGATTTCTCAGTGCTCAGCTCCCCAGCCGTGTAATGGAAGGAATAATCCTTGTCTCCAGCATGTGCCCTTAGCACCAAGGAACTCTGCACTGCTCTCATCAACCATTGTCCCCCTCAGAAATTTCCTTCCCAAGGAAATAAGGCAGGAGGTCTGCACAGTAACAGCACATTTCAGAAGAGGCCACAGCAGGTAAAGCCAGGTTCTTGCTGTGCCTCTTTTCCCATCTTCCCATCGGAGATGCCAAGAAAAGGGGCAGGTGCATGGACACTTCCTCCCTTTCCAGAACTCTCTGTGTTTCAGTCAGCTCTCATGACTTACCCTTGTTGAGTTTTCGTGGGTCTGGGTCTTCAAAGAGACAAGAGCAGTTGTTGGTTGCTGTACAGTTGTTTATTGCATGAACACACCAGGCTCAAAGGCAAAGAGTTCAGAGTATTAAAGTCCACGCTAAAAGCTTTCTGGCATAGAGTCCTGAGCAGGAGCAGGAACAGCAGCTCCCACACCTTTCTTCTTCATCTCTCACCCCAGTACAGGGGATTTATTCATAAATCATCCAGTCAGCTAAAAACATGATTCTAAAACATTCTTCCTATCAGAGCTCAATTCTAAAGTAGGAAAGTAGTGTCAGTCCTTACACATAATTTACACATATAGTTCTATCTATTCATGTAAATGCTTCTATCTGTTCTATCGAGAAATGCAAGCAATGTTCTGCTATGTTTTTGTGGTGCTGGAGCTAAGTTACTGAACTTTAAACTAGGCTTTATGGCCTTTTACTCTCTTAAGGCACTTAAAGTATATTCCTACTTAGTTAAAACTAAAACTTACTCTTCTGCTTCAAGTATGTGTGGCTTAATATATTTTAATTTCTCTAAAGGCTTTAATTGAATCCCTACATTCTTTTCTCTCTCTGAGGGACTCAGAGAGGCTTCTATTTTATACTCTCCAATATCTCCCCCTCCTCTTTGAACCATGTATATTCCCTTAATAGCTTTATCAATCAATTGTGGAATGCATTGGAGAAAACAAGGCACTATGATTAGCACAACTATTATGATGACTAAAATGTATAAACTCATTTTCAAAAACTTTTTCACCCATGATGTTAAATTCCATCCATCAAACAGGCCATCTAACTAAGTTCCATCATCAACTCTAATCTTTGACACACCTTCCTTGAGTTGTTGTATGCTTTTGTGGATAGATTCTGAGTGATAAGATAGATTCATACAACACATCCCTTCAAAATCTTCACATCCATGTCCGTGTGCTAATAAGAGAAAATCAATTGCAGCCCTGTTTTGCAAAGTTGCATGTCTATTGCTGTTAGCATCTGTTTGCATATCACTCAGTGCAAGGGAGGTAGAATTGAATTCTTTACTCAGCCAACACCCACAAAAATTAGTCGATCTAATTGTTTCAGTGCCACTGCTGAACTAAGTTGTGGTAAAAAAAGGGATGCTGAGAACTTTTTTCCAAAACTCCAAGGTTCAAAATCATCTTTGCAGTCTGGTTTGTATTGATTGATAGATCTTTTACCTCTATGTTTCATAGACATTTTTGCACTGGGTGTTAGCAGAGTAAGTTTCCTGATTCTACATGCTCCACCTATGATATGTGCCAAGATAGCAGGCCAAACTTTCTCTCCACGAATGAAAAACATTCCCTGTGGTAACTGAAATAAATGCAGACTGAACTAAAG
This sequence comes from Toxostoma redivivum, assembly GCA_013397375.1. NCBI lineage: Eukaryota > Metazoa > Chordata > Aves > Passeriformes > Mimidae > Toxostoma > Toxostoma redivivum. The sequence goes on from VXBI01001258.1 coordinate 164,940, forward strand.
AAGTATGATTACATCAAAAGGCCTGATTTTTACATGTAGCGTGATAAGGAGAAACATCTTTAACTAAAGCTTGATTTTCCCCTGTATAATTAAATTTGGCAAAGAAAGGCCATTTTTACAGAGCCAAGGATCTCCAGTTCTTGAGGTTCAAAAGATGCCTTGGGAAGGTGAGGAACCCACCAATCCCATGCATCTACTGGGGACCAAAGATCCCATGTGGATGATCCTGCTAATGTACCTTGCATGGCTTCATCAATTTCTTTTGGGATTGGCCAAGCATCCATTGGCACACCACCCAGACAAGTGGAAAATGCTTTTTTTTGGGGTTGTGTTGGACAGACATATGGTATCTAAACCTAATATATTAGCTAAAGTCACCAAACATTTGCTTTAGGTGGGCTAACTGGCCAATCTGTACTACTAAAAGCAAGCAAAGCAAAAAAGCAAAAGCATAACATACTATTGAGCCTCACATTTCCCTTAAGCTATCATCTGACAAAAAAATTTACAACACTACTGATTCCCACATTTAAAAAACCCAAAGTTCACAATCTTCTGTGGGTAAAACATGAGATGTCAGGTGGAAATTGGAATCTCTGTGCAGATCACGTCTGTGTGCCCGTTTCTTTACTTGTGGAGTGGTCACTCAATAGGGTTTCATGTTCTTTGCTGGAATCCCCTGTGGTCCTGAACTTGTAGAAATACAAGCAAACCCCTTGCCTCAAGTTATTAAAGGAAATGGGCCTTCAATTTGCCCTGTTTCTGGGTTTCTAATCAAAACTGGAGGATTTTTTAAAAATTTTGCCTGTGTGCTGTTGGAAAAATGCCTGAAAATTGGTGGATGGGGTTCTGCAAAAAAACTGTTCAAAAAATTTTAATACACAAAATTTTACTTAACCTCATCTGTGGTGCTGTCTGTGTCAACCCTCCATTTTGGTGGTCTAAAATATGTTTCAAAGAGTGATGTGTTCTTTCAACAATTGCTTGGCCTGTGGAAGAGCAAGGAATACCAAAAGTGTGTTAAACACCCCAATCCATTAAAAATTCAGTCAATTTTTTGGCTGTGTATGCAGGGCCATTATATGTTTTTTACCTTTTGAGGCACCTTTAATGACGCAAATGCTTGTAAAAAATGCTGACATATGTGAGTGGTTGTCTCCCCTGTGTGCAGGGAGGCATAGACTGCACCTGAAAAAGTGTCACCGACACATGGATGTTTTTAAGTTTCCCAGAAGATGGGGATTTGGTAATATCTGTTTGCCATAATTCCAGGCTTTGTAGTCCTCGTGGATTGACCGCTCCTGTCAAGACAGGAGGTTGCACAAGCTGACAATCAGGGCAAGCACTTGTAATTGCTTTTGCCTGACCTCTGGAAATATGAAATATTCGCATGAGTGCTTGTGCGTTTTGGTGAAAGA
>VXBI01001259.1:465-14961 GCA_013397375.1 Toxostoma redivivum
AAACAACAACAGCTATAGAAATTGACAACAAAGCAGAACAGTATAGTTCAGTCCCAGTCCTTTTCGGATGCAGACTCCCTCTCCCTGCACTCAGTTACCGGTGCTGTGGGCAGGGCAGGTCCTGCACAGTTGAAGAGGGCTGGGGTGACAGCGGTGGCGGCCCAGGGGTGAGAGGGATGATGGGGGCCGCTCCTTCCTCACTATGTTGGTCGTGCTGCTTGGCAGTAGGTAGTAGGATGAAGCAGGAAGGCAGCAGGGAACGTGGCTTCCACCATTGGGATTGCCAAGAAGATGCTAGGCAGGAGCACTGGCCATCTTCCTCTGTCTCCACGCACAAGTAAGAGAGCAAGAGAGACAGAGCCTGAGCACCCAGACCCCTGTCCCTCTTTCTGGTTGCAGACCCTTCCTTTTTCTGGTTTCCCTTTGTCCCTCACCCCCCTGGGAGAGAAAAACTATTACTAAGGTGTAGCCACAAATACTTAGCATAACAATGGGAAAAATTCCACAGAAAGAAAAGGGAACAATTCAACCCCCAACACATAGCTAGTCATCAATTCCCTACTAATGGCGATTTTTTTTACTTCATAAATGCTTTTTATTCTATTAACTTTTCCTTTTCATACTATTAATGTGGAGTCTATCTGTATGCATATGCTTTAAAGCAGAAAATGAGAAGATATTATTACGTCATAAATAGCATAAATAGGAAAAGTTTTTATTAAATTGAGTGTTTCTGTTTTGTACTGAAATGATCAACTGTAGTGCATAATCCATGCCATTTTCATGTGTCTTCTTGCCTATTTTATGCTATCAGCTATAAGATTTCATAATACTCACAAAAACACTATTTTAGAATTTGACAATAGTCACATTCTGCATAATCTACCAAGAATGTTTGTGTCAGCCATCATTCTACCTTCTAATTGCCTGCTTTTGTCCCACAAGGTACTGTGTGAACCAGGACATGAAGAGGATCATTAATGAACATTATTTACTGTCTTTATTGAGTATAGACTACATTTCCAAAGTTAGAATGACAAAAAGAACATGGTTGTAAAATGGGAGGTAATAATCTTTTCCTACTGAATAATAAAAGATTATGGAGACTGAAGTGATTTACTCTTCCATGTGACATCTCATTGTCTGCAGATGTAGAACAGATATGATCCACTTTTCTGCTGAGAGAGATCTTTTTTTCTTACAGGAAGCAATAGCATTGTTCTGGCATAATTTAAATTTCATTGTTTCCCGACTTACTGTCAGCAAGCTACTGCAATATTCCAGAATTTTTATTTTGTTTTGGATTTTGTTCAATACAATACCTTTTAATATGTGTTACCTAATGCTTAATTTATAAATATATCACACTTAGTAGATATCTGCTATTATTGAAAAACCTCGGAGAAGTTTTCAGTTCTCATACTGTTTTTGTACTTTGAGAATATTTGCTATTTCAAATCTAATTTTTCCTCAATCCAACCTTCGTTGAATACAATGTCACTAAAACAAGGCTGATGCATTGATCTTGGCACATCCGTTTTCACTGACAAAATTTAAAGGTGAATCCCACATTTAAATTTTTCAGAGGTTATCTAATTTTGTAACCCTGAACCTTGACATAGCATATGTGAGGAAATAATGAAAATTTCTCTTGAAAACTTCCTGCATCCTCTACCCCATTAACAGTACAATATCCCACTTCCAATTCATAGGGAACAAATTCAGAGATTCTCATTGTTATTAGAGTGAAACCTGGATGTGCAAAGAAGACTCCATTTGTGGGAGCCAACTACTTTCTCTTGCTAACAAGCAGGTTTGGTTATGAGTAGGAAAAGAAGGAAGCTTTTCAATTTGTATATGGAGGCTCCTCTAAATTAGTTCCTTTCTCAGCACTAAAAATACTGAGAAAAAAATTTTCATTCTCAAAGACAGCGTATGTCAGTTTCTTCTAACTTTCTGAAAATACTCAGTGCTTTCTTTGCTTTTAATTATATGTAACGGAGTCAGAATCTAGACTTTCTAGTACACAGCATAACTGTGTGAGAATATGGACTAATCTTACATACTGGAAGAAATTTGGAGGAAAAAAGGGATGACATTTCAAAGCAGCTACAAATCCTGTAGTGCTAAATTTACTAGCCTGTGTGAAATTAGCTGAAATTGGCAGCTGCACAAATGCAGAATGTGAGCCAATCATGTGGGTATGAGTTTCCAAGAACACCATGTGAGTTCATGGTGGTTTGCAAAGCTGACCACATGAGTCATGCAATATAATTTTAAAAAACCAAACCAAAACAACAAACCATGCAATATAATTAAAACAAACAAAACACCAAACCAAATAAAAAACAAACAAACAAACAAAAAACAAACAGAAAAAAAAAGAAAAAAAAACACTAAAAAAACCACCACAGGTTCAACAGAAAGAAACAGAAGTTTTGAGGAAAATAAATGGTATTTTCCTACTATACTTCTATACTGCAGTAGTGAGGTATTTGGGCATTTACAGGGTCTTTTTGCACCATGCTTCAGGGTACATATGGATCAATAAGGATGAACGATAAGGAGATGTTCAAAGGTCAAGACAGTGTGATCTACAGGGGAAGCATGAGCAGCTGCAGGAAAAAAAAATGAAGGGGGATAAAATTTATAAAGGCTTTTCATAAGGGAAAAGGAAAAAAACCTGTTCTAACTCTCCGAGTGGAATAGCACATTTGCTGCAAGATTTGGGTTAAACAGTGGGATAAATGGGTGAACAATGATGACTGTAAGGAACCAGAACAGATTTCCTGGTACTATTGTAGTGTTTCCTTCACTGGAGGTCCTCAGGACTAAGTTAAACAAACCTTAGACATATTGAAGGCATGATTAACATAGCTTTGAGCACAGAGTTAGATCAAGTGCCAAGTTACTCAATGTGAGTACAAGGCTTTATGGTTCTGTGAAAGAATAACTCATTTGTAATGAAAAATATTGCTTGGAATTAAAAATTGAAGGGTTTTATGGTGAAACTTTCAGAACAAAAAAATCTTCACATCTTCATAGTTATCCCTATTTTTTTCTTTCAACCACTCGATATACTGATTATCATTTCATGACTATTTTCAACCCTTTTAGGCATGGGATTTTTCTACTCAGCATACATAAAAGAAGGCAAAACTATTCAGTATGGCTGCATATTGGATCCTGAGTATGAAAAACCTGCTGACAGATATATTCTTTCCTTCCCCATGCTGACTGTAGTCCCACAAGGCAGATAATCCAGCTACCAAGCTTTCATTATTCAGTTCCCATTTACACAGTTTAGATATTGAGACCATCATGTACATTTAAAGTAGAATATTAATATTCTACAGGAACTCTAAGTGTTCAGACCCATTTCAGCAGTCTCATGATCTATCAGAACCTTCTTTAAAATTCCTGGAAGTAAGATGGGATAACACCATATGTTTTGAAGTGTAGGGACCTTAGAAAATTGCCTATTGACATTCTCCATATTATAATGACATATAAACATCTATGTAGGAAACATTTACCCAGTTCAGTGAAAACAAAGACCTGAAATATTCTTAATTAACCTTTATGTGTTTCATGGAATTTCAGATCATATGCTCACACTGTGCTGCTTGTTTTTTTCCAATTGATTTTCACAATGATGGAGTGTTTCACGAAATTACAGAAAGGACAGTCCTTGTGCCATATGGAGCCTTGTGAAAGAGATATAGAATGTGTTGATATTGTCAGGGAAGTATGATCTGACCAGAGGAAATACAAAAATGTTGTCCCCACCTTGCTTCTACCGTGTACCCTTGGCTGAATTATTGTTTCCACTGATTTTCTTTCAAAAGTTTCTGGTATTAGCATCATGTTGATAGGGCTCAGAGGGACTATATATTACCCCCATCTCACAACATTCCCTCAAGATTTTGAAAAGAATTACCATAATGCAGAGCTTGTCTATTCTACTACAGCTCTGGAATAGTAGGGGACAATTTTAAAGGGGCTAGAGGATGACTCGATATTGAAACTGGATTAAAGAACAGACATGATTAAAAAGATGGAAATGCATAGACAAAGAGGGTCACAAGTCTGCTGCCAGAAGGGCCAGGCTTTCTTGCAACTATTCCATAGGTAATCCTCCATATGATATTCTTCCATAAATTTACTATTGAAAAAAAATACTCTAGGATAAGGTATCTCTGAGTCTCATAGGCTCCTAGGCACTCCTTAAAGGAAATACACATTATTTGACTACCTACTCTTTTGCTAGGTACCTTATTATGCTGGAATATGACTAAAACCATAGACAATAAAAGCATCAGGTAGGAATTTTGAAAATGTGATAACATAGTGGGACATGCATTCCATTTTGGGATGTCTGTGTATCACAGATAAAAGGTAAATTTCATTACAAATTGCAGTGGTCAAACCATGCCATAGATGATCTGATATGAAAATTTCTGAGGAAAAAAAATTATCAGGTTAATTCTGATATAAAACTGGAAGTCATAGAGCACTAGAAATTCCAGATAATAGCAAGGACAAGTAGATCCACTGAGTATCGAACCTATGTCTCTGCAAGTTTTGTGTTATCACAGTGATGCCAACACCAAACAGAGCCTTTGCATATTTTCTCTTTTAACTTAAAATTGTCGAAGACTATATCAGCTTCATAAAATTAACATTTTCTTTATATTTCCTGGTTTAATTTGATCATAATATGTATTACAAACTATTCTGTTTTAGAAAATTTCTTAAACTATTGTTCTAAAGTAAACATTTTTCAATTGTAGAACAGAGTTAGACTTTCAGCTGTAACAAAATTGCGTGGATGTCATAGAGAAAAGGCAAGAAAAGATAGTGCACAAAAAATGTGGTGCAAAATTATACAAGATGTGACAAATAATGTGAGTTTATTGTTTTTGTATTTTCTTTAAATGCCACAAGATGGCATTAATTAGTTTTTAATGGACAGAGACTCAGTTAAAAATTACTTTTGTAGTCCACAGGCTTGGGAAAAGCATTAAAAGGGAGAAAATGTACAGTTTTCTTCTAATAAAATGCAAAAGTTTTCAAAATCAGTTCTATATTTACCAATATATTGGAAGAAAATTATTAGTTAAATAAAATATTTTGAGAGCTCTGTATGTAAATTGATTGCAAAAATGTGAGCAGAGGAACCTGATGTGGAAATTTATCAGACTTATACTAATTCAATAACATGTAGTGCCCTACCAGCTAAGTTACTAGATATGGCTAAACATTCAAAGGAAAATGTGGAACAGAAGGCATTGTCAAAACATTCCATCTTCCTCCACAAAAAGTTCATCACAGTTTTCAAAAAGTGGCTTAATCTAAGGAGTTTGAATTTCATTCCAGGTTTTCTAAATCTGTCTTTTTTCTTAGACTCTGAATTTGCTGTTAAAATAAACATCTGTTTGGTCTTCACTGTATTTTTCTTTCACAATTTCTGTAAATGGGTCTTTCTCAGGCTCTCAAAGACCAGGAGCAATAGATGTAAAGGAAAGTTTTCGGAAGTAACATCTGTCACAAAGCTCATTTCTCTGAAGGGTATATTAGGAAAGCAGGAACATGTAAGCATGAAAATAAGTAATAGCATGAAAACAGTTAAAAGCTGAGGAAGAAGGGAGTAAATGCAAATAAAGAAAGAAGAAGTGAAAGGAATCTTGGAGTAACAGAAATTGCTTCCATTGATTTAAATAATTGTATTGATATTTCAGAGTTTATCCAAAGCTTGGGACTTGGGATTTCCTCCTCATAACACCAAATTGTATTTTCCAAACTGTTGCAAAATGTTGCCAGGAACTGATCATCCATGGCAGGTCTTTACTCAGCCTACAAAGATATAACAGAGATAGAGAAACTATAATCTGTAACTGAAAAGTAAGATGCAGAATCATTACTCCCAGTTTAAAAGGGAAGCCCTCTAGAAATATCTTTATCAACTTTAAGAAGCATATTTTGAGGGGATGGGAAGGATTGTTATTGTTAATAATGAAAGCAAACATCCGATGCCTGTTTTCAGAACAGTTTATGCCATCTCATTAATATCCTTCACAATTGAAAGAGCTTTTATAATGACATTATATTGGGATGCTCTGCTTCTCTTCTCCTTATCTATATGGGACAGTGGCTCTGGCCTGTTTGTCCTGTCAACTGCACTAATGAAACCTGAGCATATCTCATATAATAGCCAGTATTTCTTTGGTGGTATAGAACTGAAAGGAGTTCTTGGATTGTTACAAAGTATCTGAGAGCTCGTAATTATCTTACATCTTCTTAGACAAATCTAGGAATTATCAAGAATTGCACCATGTTCCTTATAGATGTTTTCATTGCTTAGGTATCATTATTATCATTGTTGTTTTAATTGTTGTGATTATTGTTGCTGTTATTGCTAAAATTATTCTATGCCTTTGTTTAATCTCAGGTTAAGCCTAAAAGAGCAATAATGACTGCAAGCTGGCTCCAGTTTGAGAAGCCTGTAGCTCTGAAATCCAGCACCACCCCTTATGTTGGATATTACAGATTAAACACTGAAGAGACTTCAAATAACAGATCAGTCTGCTGCACAGAATCTCAGAAAAGCCCTCAAAATCAGTATCCTGATTTTGAGGATAAGAAGATAAAATAGCTCATGCTGCGAAAGAGGAATATTTATGGCTGATTCTTTGGATATCTACTGAGGAAAAAAAGGCTCAGCATGAGAAGCAGGAATAAAGAACAAACCCCAGGAGATTGACAGAAGAATCAGAAGGCTTCTGACACCAGTGACTAACATAATTGTGTCATTTTCAGATGAATTAATGGACATATCTTCTATATTTAGACAACCCTATATGCTAAATGAAAACACAGAATTACATGTATTAACTGAGTATTCAGGCACTTACAAGTATCTCTGCATGAGTAAGCAAATGTTTCTCTTACAATTGTTTATATCTTAGCAAACATATAACTATAGCACTAGAACTTACTTTTCTTTCAGCAAGTGACAAGGGATTCTAAGTGAGAATCAGAGATAGAAAAAGAGATGGAAATTGATGGCTGATGATGTCCTGGATTCATCTGGGAGTTAATTTCTTCTTAGTAGCTGTTGTTTTGGATTCAGTATGAGGATGGTGTTATTTACACACTGATGTTTTGGCTGTGGCTAAGTAGTGCTAAGGACTTGTTAGTGTCTCATTCTCTGCCAGTGACGAGCTGCCCATGAAGGCAGCAGGGAGAAAAGCCAGGACAGGTGACCTGAATTGGCAAAAGGGATTTTCCAACCCTAGAATGTCATGCCCAGTATACAAAATAGGGGAAGGAGGGTCATGTAAGGATTTTTGCAGTTCTCTGTCTCAAAAGGCAACAGAAGGAACTTTCCATATGATAAGCCACCACAGCAGGAATTTAAATAAGATCCATAATAAAAGGACTGTTTCAGTATTACACTTTCCTATCTTAGAGAAATACCACCTTTACATACACTTGTATCAGAAAGATAATTTAATGTTAATAAGCAATTTAAAGAAAAATATCAGCTTAGTCACCTGAAAGTTCCCTGATCTTTAAAAAGTAATGCAACATAATATAAATAATACAAAATACTGGTTTATAAGTTTGTTTGGTTTATAAGGTGTTTTGAAGGAGCTTGTCAATTCGTACTGCCAGACCTGGCTGACACTAAAGAATTGATTCTCTCACCCAGGAAAGGGAAGACCAGATAAACTGAGTTCATCAACTGAGCAGCTTGAAAATAAAGCACTGTGCTATCCAATACATTTATTGATATGATATTTAAATCCACATTTGTGTAAGAACACACTCTTATGATTCTATATCTTTATTGTGAACTCTATGATACTAACTGCTCACTTAACTAGGAGGAAACCTCTCATAGTAATTCAGGAATGAGAATATTGTATTTCACTTGCAGTTTGAATCAAACAGACTATAAATGAAGTCAGTTATAAGACCATAATTGTCCCATCAGTGACAGATGAGAGCAGCGATCTGAATCTTTCTCCTTTCAAGCTCATCACAGAAGATTTAACACAGTGAGTGACAGCCTACTCATTAAGAAACATAGGTGTATGTCAGATTTAATCCAAATGAGGAGAGTTTGCAGCCATTAAGATTTTTGTAGAAAATACAGCAACCCAAATTCCCCAGAGGACCCTTTTATTGAGATCTATTCTCTCTGCTGGGTTATTAATGAACATGTGAGGCTTGTGCAAATGAGTCATGCAGAGGTCCAGCAGATTTCTGCTTTCTTAAATGTCTCATTACAGTACGTGTCACTTTATGACTGCTAGGCACAGAGAGACACAACTAGACATTAACATCTGAATTTCAGCAGTAATTTTTAAAGCCCTAAATGCTAATCAGTGTTTTCCACACAGGAATTAAATAGAATCTGAACAACGTGTTTCATTGCAATGTAAAATGTTTTGTTATGTAAAACTCAATATCCAGAAGATTGTTCTGTTCAAACAGAACCCTTTATTTAATATCTCCAGGATAAATAGTAAAAAATTACATTTTGATAACCTGCAAAACACTCACTTTACTTAAACTGAATTTTCTTTGAAATTTTCTTTCATCTAGAAAGGATGGCATTTTGTTCACACAATTTATAAAATCATTAAATAATCTTTTTAACATAACATTGAAACACAACTCTTTCAAAGAACTGTTTCAGCATTAGTCCTCTGAGGAGTGGACTGTACTGTAGGAAACAAATGGAATGAAACATATAACACCTACTTGTACCAGGAAGGTAAAACCACAGAATTTTCTTAAAATGTCAATCTCATGCAAAACAGTCATTGAGAATCTCCTGCACTGAGGAACTCTACACGATACTATACATCAAGAGCTATTTTTTTATCTAGTATCTACACGATACTATACATAAAGAGATATTTTTTTATCTAGAGGATAGATTAGGCTATGACTGACTTCACAAATATCAAAAGGAAAAATAATTTTGTTATGCCTGCTAGAATAATATTCTGTCTCTTACCATATGCATTTAATGTATCTTCTTAATCCTCTTTAGAACCGTGAGAATCCCAAGGGGTCAAGACATAACTCTCTTAAATTCTTTTTTATATATACATAGCTGCATTTTACAGATTTTTCTAATAGAGCATATTAGGATAAAATTAAACATAAAATATTAGTTAGCAGTTTTAGTGGAAGCATGACCATACTGCAAAAAGAATCAGGAAATTAGAGGAAATCCTAAAAATGTACTTGTCAGATCAATGTGCATATTTGAAAGCAGTGGAACTATAACTAAAACCACAAGAATTCAAATGTAAAGAATGGCAAAAATGTGTCAGTTTTAATATTTGAAAGTATGGTTCCACAAGAAATGGAGGAAAAATTTTTCCATCCATACATTATTTATTAAGATCAATTTACTGAATGCTGCAAGTAAAACTAATGATTTGCTGAGGATTATTGCATTTTTAATTCTGTTTCCAGTATAGCTGTTTTTTACCATAATAAATCTAAGGAAAAGAAAGATACTATGACTTTAAATTAATTTATGTTGAGCACAGTGGGTACCAGAGTCAATTCATGTTGCCAAGACAACAGACACTGAAAATATAAACATCCACTGATAGGCTGAATTCCCTGTAAAGAAGCTGCTCTACATTAAACAGATCTATATACAACCTATTTATGTTAAGCAGAGAGCTTTATTATAGCTTTCAAGAATATAATTATTCAGATACTAAGTTTATTATTTCAGTTTAAATTTCTCTGAGATTTAAAGAGCAACCTGAAGACCATCAAATAAAAAGATGAAGTAGGCAAATAAGAGGGAGTCTTAAAAGAAGGTATCTTTTTATGGTTTCTATTTTTTTTTTTTTTAGGAATGCAATTGCATTACCTATCTATCATATAATTGATTAAATTGCCTCTGCAAAATATATCATCCCACACACAGAATAAAGCCTGTAGGTTTTCCTTTGTGTATTCATTACAAGAAAGCATTTGAAAGCCTCATAATGCATAAATATTTCTTAGAAGGTTCTTTAACAACTTACAGAAATACTGGACTTGTGAATGAATATGTTGTGCTTGCAGTTGTGCAACAGTTTTTATATAAACCAGCCTCATCTATTCTAAATGCAGAAGAATTTGTTGCACCTGGGAAAGAAGTTTCAAGTCATAGATATAAATCAATTAGAGGGAAAAGCATTTTATTGTCTACCAGTCAAACTATCCAATAAAAGGGTACAGAAGATGTAGAAGAAATGAAATCACCATGAGTTATACTCTGAAATATCACCCATTTGACCCTACATGGAGCAGAAGACACTGCTTTAGATTTGGTGGGCAGAATTCCTCTTTTAACAGCTGTCCTTTACATTCTGAAAAAACTCTTAACAGTTTTTGAAAAAGAACTAACTGCAATAATTCTAACTGAAGAGGATTTAATTAACTATTCCTACTTCATGGTGTTTTTAATTTATACATTAATGTCATGAAAACATTGCCAACATTTATGTCTAATTTTAATTTCCTTCTTAGTATTCCTCAAATTGCTCTCTTTAGCTCCTGACACTCCCAGTCTTCTACCATCTGTGAGACTGCACAATGTTGCAGTCTGGGTAGTTGTTGAAGTGGTGCAGGTAAAGAAGCAGAAAGGGCCTTTGCATGGGTTTCACAGAGCTGTTTATTTCATCCATGCGCATGGACAGTCCAGGGTTCAGAGGCAAAAGGCAAAGGCCTAGTCTGGGTCTAGGTTTCAAGTACATGGGTGCTCTGGGGCGGGAGAAGCATCAGAGACCAATTACCAGGGGACATGGGGGCAGCACAAGGGTGGGGTTAGGGCCTGAGAGTGAACAGGGAAACAGGGTGGGAATGACAGAAAGACTGAGGGACAGGGCGACGGCTCGGGACAACCCAGGGAACAGATCAGGGGTACATTGGCATTTGCTGTAAGAGAAGCCTCTTGTGTCTCTCTAACTAGGGAATGCCTTTTAGGGTCTCCACAGCATAGGAAGTTCAGACCATTGAAAAATCCATCCTGGAGAATCCCAAACACTTACAAAACTAATGATATTATCTTTCTCAATATCAGCTTATTAATATGTTCACAAATAGACCCCTTACATACCACCTTAGACATTGCTGAAGCACAACACCTGAATAAACACTGGCACTCACTGTCCCCTAGTGCACTACCACACTCTGCAACCTCCTTTTACCCATCTATCCCCTCTCCTCAGGATTTGTATGTTTGTGCTCATGACAGTTCTGACATAGCGCAGTTATGCACCCAAGCTGTTTGGAACAGAGCTGAAGAGCAGGAACCTTGAGAAGCCCCATGAGGCACTGTCCCTGCTTCTCCTGGGAGCTGCATCATGTTCTGGATAAAGTCTCTGGCTTGAGTTATCCTGCAGGTAACCCTGTGTTCTTGTGCCTGGTCATACATGTCCCTGTACCTAGCTGTGACCCATTCTGAACCTGCCTCATTATCCTTGTGTAGAGGTCCTGCTGGGTGATCCTGGCTGCTGTCACTGCTCCCTGCTGTCCTCTGTCCCCCAACACTGTAGGGCTGCATCCTGTCTTCCTGCCTACTCCACTGCCACCCCTAGCTCCAGCAGCACCCTCCTGATGCTTCCTCATATCTTGCTTGCTGAATTGCTGATCTGAGCTTTTTCTGTGGAAGTTTCTTGCCTTGTTTAAAGCAGGAAACACTGTTCATTTACACAGGATTTTGTAACAGCATAAGGAAGAAATGAAACATGAACAAAACCATGACACAGTCACCAGATCCAGTTATCCAGCAGTATCATGCACATGATAGGATGTGCTTAGCCCAGGTGCCTTCCTAATGCCCATGAAGGACTCCAGGTGCTGTGCCCCATAACTGTACAACTACACCACACCTCCACAATGACAAACCCAGAATAATATGCCTTCTGATCTGTAATGGAGATTTGGAACTTGCAGCTTCTTTCACTGACCAGTCAAATTTTTCTTTATCTTCTTCCCTGCACAATGTAGAGAACGCTTTTGAGAAAAGGCCTTTTCTGTTACCTTACCATGCTACTGTTGATACAATATCATGGGTTTTTTCCAATAATTAGTCCCTACTTATGCATCCAGGATGAGTGAGTTACTGATTACCTCTTTCAGTAGACAGTGCTTAAAAGAGAGTTTCTCACACAGAGAAGCATTATGAGTTTTGACCTTTTGTGAATGCATTGAAAAAAGGAGAAAAGGGAAACATTTTGCCAAGAAAACAGGGCAGCTCTGGGCAGAAGCCAAAAGTAAGCTAGCAAATTGCCTGAAGTAGGAAAACATCTGGCATCCTGCAGTGGTCCTGCTGAAATGGAGGTCAAGACTGGTGGAGTACCCATGGGGATATGAGAAGAAAAGTAGAGCATCCCTTCACAGAAACAGATGGTCTAATTGTGTTCTAGGAAATAGATCAGTAACAGCAGTTAAAATCACCTCTATTTTCCACCATTCAGTTCACCAGTTCCTTCTCCTTTGTATTCTGTCTTCCTTTCATGACAAGTGTAGGTGAGGTCTGTCCACTCTGACCTATCTTGAGAAATTAAATGCTGTCTTTGGCACCACTGAAAAGCTCCAGATGATAAAGACATGTCTTCATCATCCCTAACATGCTGCAGAGAGGAAACTGACAGCACAGAATATTCCAGCTTATTCTTACCAAACAACTGTCCTCTTTCTCACAAAAATGAAAGATTAAATTGTACAAACCATCGATGTATCTGTTTTGCCTAGGGCATTGATGAGTGGCTCTACTGGAGCTGAGTAAACCAAGCTGTCCCATAGACCTAGCTGGGAGCAAAGGGCACCATGGGTAGCCCCAGCCCTGGGCATTGGGCATCCCCCAGCAGTGGGGACACCAGTGGTGAGGCCCAGCTCAGTGGGGCCAACAGGGCAGGGCTGTGGGGAGCCAGACAAGGTCCTTGCCATGCCATTGTTGGGGTAGAGGCTGACTGGTCAGTCTTAAGACTGAGATGGGGCCCTGGGCTGAGGACAGGTGACAAGAGCCTCAGGGGGGCCAGGCAGGGACAGTCAGGGCTTTCAATGCCCATTGTGATGCCTTAAGTTTTTAGCTTTTGTATTTTTCAGATTCTGTATTGCATTAATGTATAACAATGAACTCCATATAGAGTATTATTAAGCTCCCTTCACATTTTTGTCAGACAAGACAATCCTTCCAGGTCTGAGAAACAAGGACACCCACTGCCTCAGGCCTCAAAAAGTATAAATAAAAGTGAATCAGGTGGATCCAAACCAGGGGAATATGACTTCATTACCTGAAGCTATAATTGGAAAATTAACCTCTGATATGCAAAGAGATCAAAGTTGTATCTGTCTGACAAACCTGTGGTCTATCTTGGGTGTAGCCTCTGCGAGGCTTTTGCACTGCCCAAGGCATATCTATTAAAGGCCTTTAATAAATACCTACTTTATTTTTTATCTCTGTCAAGTTACTGTGCTAGGTAGCCACAAGGCACCTAAACAAGCCACTAAACATTGCTGTTACCTTCTTACGAGGAAAAGCAAGGCTGTTCAATGAATTTTGCATCAATTTTTGCTTATATTTAAAATAATTGTTTTTTTCAGTACTGCAGTGGTTTGTATAAATTTCCTGAAATAGCTTCCTGCCAGGACCTGGGCAGCCTTCTTAGGACCTGACAAGGACCAATTGGTGTCTGATTTTTAATATTGACACATTGTTACACCTTTGTGAAACACACATGTAAAGAAGAAAAAACGCCCTGGAAAGCTTCTTTTTCTTCTGGCCTCAGGACAGGTAACACCAGTGCAGGCCCCTCTGTGCTGCCTGGGACGGGTGGGCTGTGCTCAGGAAGCCCAATGGGCCCCTGATAGAAAGGGAGAGGGGAGGCCCACACAGCTGCTAAGATGTTAGTTCCCCCCAACCCTCCCCCCTTGCCTGCTGGGCAGGGGGGAGGGAAGACTATCAGCCCAGGGCTGGAATTGAATATAGCAAACCTGAAAAAACAGTCATGCAGCCAGAACAGCTGCCACCATCTCTCGCAGGGCCTTGCTGGCCAGTCACTGCCTGGGCAAGGTATTAAGTCTTTCACTGCCCACAATGAGACTTGCAGACACTTTGTTCTGTCTCCTGAATGAAAGAAAAGGACCAAGATGAAGATAACACACAGAAAACAGAATAAAAACACCCGAGGTCAGACAAAAGGAAGAGTCAGGTGCCAGATGGAAGGGATTGATGGAGATGTCTCTTTTTTGGACTGAAATGTATTTTTTTTAAGCTATGGAGAAGAGACTCTCATTTCCCTATAACTCAGAAAGGCATTATGGGGTGGATGAATGTTCTAATATGAACATAATATGTTCATATGAGCAGAGGCATTTGTGCTAGAGTAAGCAGATGTTGAAATGGCTGTGATCCCATAAGTTTGAATAGAGAGGAGAGTAGAAGACCCCTGCTGCCCCCACCCC
>VXBI01001260.1:901-32717 GCA_013397375.1 Toxostoma redivivum
TTGTTTTTATATTATTTCATCCCTTTCCTTCCCTTCCCTTCCCTTCCCTTCCCTTCCCTTCCCTTCCCTTTCCATCATTAACAGACATTAAGATATTATCACACTGTGTATTACAAGCAGTAATGGAGCTGGTTTAGAATATGTTTAAGCAACATTCTAAATGACTGCACTGTATAAGTTTTTGGAGAGGGCTCACAAATGCAAAACATCAAGCTTCCAAAACCTGAACACATTTGTGAACTATGCCAGCAAACAAGTTTTGAAACAATGCAATTATACATGCCTGATGGAGAAGAGTAACCCATATAGATTTATTCTGTGCTTCCTCACAAACATGTTTGATTAATTTTTCTTTACTTCTATTCCCCTTAGTTGTGTGTTCCCATAAACTCAAGCTCTCCATCATTTTTACATCTTGTGCTTGTACTGTTGCTTGCACTGTAAGGCAGTCTTGTGTTATTTATTATTCAGATGTAACAGAGATCAGACTCCAGTCATTTTTACGTACTATGCAATATATCTCCTTAGACTTGAGAGCAATAATATAAAATATGCAAATAGATGAAAGCTAAAATCAAAAATATGCAAAATTTGTTTATTTTTTTTCTTGAAGCAGATCTAGGGAGAAATAAAGACAAAATGACAGTGTTGTTAATAAAATTTACTATGAAAAATATTTAGCAGATACCATCTAATGAGCTCTTTTTTTTCTTTTCCTGTAATTACTTGGAAACCTAAGTACACTTATCTTACCTAAGCCTTATAGATACTGAAGACTGCGGCAAAGCTTCCTGTAGGCATTCAGCCACTGAAACCTTCAGATATGCAATTCCCACAAGTCACTTATGCTAAATAGGCCAATGAGTAGCACCCAGAAAAAAGAACTTTTTCTCAAATTGTCTCCTGTGTCTAAGTACTAAATTTGGAACTCCAGCTAGGTACTTTGGAGAACTTAGTGCCTAAAAACTCCTCTGGGAGCTATGCAGTTACATCTTAAAATAAAAGATATATTTTTATGCATACACTTGTCAGATATTTCTTCTCTAAAAACCCTTGTGTTCAGCCTTTTTCAGCTAATGACAATGGTCAGTGAAAAGTGTTTTTCAGATAGCATAGCCACATATTCTCCTAGTTAATATTACTTAGGCTGTAAACAGACTTTTGGTATTTTCATAAATATAATTGGGTAAGAACAATGTCCCTTCAAATTTTAAATTGAAAGTGCAGATACACAGCAGATGTTACTGACATTTCTTTAGAAGAAATGAGCTTCGTTCACGAAACATCACAGTATATTTGATTGATGTTCCTTAATATATTTGTGTTCCAAATTTTCATATGAGTCTTGTTTTTTGGTTTTTTTTTTTCAGTGAGAAAGAAGTTTCAGTAAAAATTAAATAGAAGCAGAAGTAAGAATGCAATTATTCACCAACTGGCTGATCAATTTTTCAGATTACAGGAATGCAAATTTCAAGGATTTTCCAAATTTTTCAAATTTCCCTTCTAAGCATCTATAGCAGATCTCTATATATTTGGAATTAGTTCTNTTTTTTGTTGTGAGCTATTTCTGATCATTGGTCTGTGAATGAAATTAAACAATTATATTTAGCAGACCTTAGTTACTAAAATTTGTATTTGCAATTGTCTTTTGTTATTGGTTTATTTTTAAATTATGGTCTTATACTACAAAATAAAGCAAAATGCATAATCTAAATAGCATATTATGTCTTTCTTAGTTATTTTCACTGTCTGGTTTTCATTTATGCAAATAATAATGAGCTTTTACAGTTTTTATAATGCTCTATTTATTTCCAATAAAACCAGAGACTAAAACCTGTGGTTAATTGTAAATTTTATGCAACTGAAAAAAAGATTCTTGCACTTTATATGCACAAAATTTAGAAGATAAGATAATAACACTATTTATTTTATTTTTTGATGGTACAAATATGTGTGTCATAGTAATAAATCTCTCTGTAAATATTGACAGAACCTGTCAGTTCTAGACCACAACTTAAGTTGAAGGTTTTCAAGTAAGATCCAATTACTCTTTCTTCCATCTCTGTTGCTCTGACAGACTTGATTCATTAGCAAAAAGTGTGTGCCCCATTGCAAAAAAATCTCCATACTAAATATGCATTTTACTACTCCTGAACAAGTAGGGAATAGGTAAATCAGATGGTTTGTTGTTTGCTACAGTAATATGCATATCTCTTGAGTATTGATTTAAATTTATTTATTTTTAGTATAGAGGGCCCTTGTTCTGAGAAGAAATATTTTTTCACCTGTTTATCTGTAACTCATGATGGAAACTCTCTAGGTATAATATGACTCATTAATTCCACTGATTCTAACAGAAATTAGGAAAAAAATCATGACTAGCCATTTTTGAGCATTTCATATTACTTTTCTCTATGTTCTGAGTACTTTTGCTTAAATGCAATTCTCTTTAAGGGAACTAACTATGTTTATAAAAGATCAAAAATCAAGATCTAAATTCAAGCGTAACAGCGGTAAGTGCTTGGATGTAACGGGTTTGTGTGGTCAGGTTTTGGTAGCTGGAGCATTACAGGGTGGCTTCTCTGAGAAGCTGCAGGACTGTTTCTCCACGTTCAGCAGAGCCAGGGCCATGCCATTCAGGAATCAGGCGCTGGGATGGACCCACATGTGAGATGTTTGTGAGAACTGTCTCCTCTGGGAGACACCCTGTTCAGGAGCAGAGGAAAGAGTCTTCTCTCTGAGCAGCAGCAGGAGCAACATGGAATGTTTTATACTTCCCATTATTCTGCTCTTTGTTAATAATAAATTTGTTACTATCCCCTGGTGCAGTCTGTTTTGTCTGTAATGATATTTGGTGAGTCATCTCTCTCTGTCCTTATATCAACTCATGAACCTTTCACTATATTTTCTCTGCCCAATCCAGTTGCAGAGGAAAGTGACAGAGCCACTTTTGTAGGTATCTGGTAAAATATTTTACAATCTGGTACAATATATTACAATGTTTTCAATGCACTGTAATTTTTTTTCACTACTCTTGTNCTTCTCTAAAAACCCTTGTGTTCAGCCTTTTTCAGCTAATGACAATGGTCAGTGAAAAGTGTTTTTCAGATAGCATAGCCACATATTCTCCTAGTTAATATTACTTAGGCTGTAAACAGACTTTTGGTATTTTCATAAATATAATTGGGTAAGAACAATGTCCCTTCAAATTTTAAATTGAAAGTGCAGATACACAGCAGATGTTACTGACATTTCTTTAGAAGAAATGAGCTTCGTTCACGAAACATCACAGTATATTTGATTGATGTTCCTTAATATATTTGTGTTCCAAATTTTCATATGAGTCTTGTTTTTTGGTTTTTTTTTTTCAGTGAGAAAGAAGTTTCAGTAAAAATTAAATAGAAGCAGAAGTAAGAATGCAATTATTCACCAACTGGCTGATCAATTTTTCAGATTACAGGAATGCAAATTTCAAGGATTTTCCAAATTTTTCAAATTTCCCTTCTAAGCATCTATAGCAGATCTCTATATATTTGGAATTAGTTCTCATTTCTGTTTATTTCAAGACAAAAAAATCAAAGGTAAGCATAAATAAATAACATATCTACCACTGTCTTTGGATGGGTCATGATTCAACATTATATTTAAACATGATAAATGCTGGAGATAAGATTGAAACACATAGTCCTTCTAGAAAGAAGACTCCTGTTAGCCATTGTTGATTTAGAGAAATATTCAGCTGCCCAGCACATGAAAACATTAGTAGTAAGTTATTGAGACAGAAATTGTGGAAACAACATGAGTCACACTACAAATGTTAAAGGAATTAACCTCCTCTTACTTCAAAGTTTTTCATGTTTATTATTATTTATTAATATATTTATATTTATTATTGTTANCATTGCAAAAAAATCTCCATACTAAATATGCATTTTACTACTCCTGAACAAGTAGGGAATAGGTAAATCAGATGGTTTGTTGTTTGCTACAGTAATATGCATATCTCTTGAGTATTGATTTAAATTTATTTATTTTTAGTATAGAGGGCCCTTGTTCTGAGAAGAAATATTTTTTCACCTGTTTATCTGTAACTCATGATGGAAACTCTCTAGGTATAATATGACTCATTAATTCCACTGATTCTAACAGAAATTAGGAAAAAAATCATGACTAGCCATTTTTGAGCATTTCATATTACTTTTCTCTATGTTCTGAGTACTTTTGCTTAAATGCAATTCTCTTTAAGGGAACTAACTATATTTATAAAAGATCAAAAATCAAGATCTAAATTCAAGCGTAACAGCGGTAAGTGCTTGGATGTAACGGGTTTGTGTGGTCAGGTTTTGGTAGCTGGAGCATTACAGGGTGGCTTCTCTGAGAAGCTGCAGGACTGTTTCTCCATGTTCAGCAGAGCCAGGGCCATGCCATTCAGGAATCAGGCTCTGGGATGGACCCACATGTGAGATGTTTGTGAGAACTGTCTCCTCTGGGAGACACCCTGTTCAGGAGCAGAGGAAAGAGTCTTCTCTCTGAGCAGCAGCAGGAGCAACATGGAATGTTTTATACTTCCCATTATTCTGCTCTTTGTTAATAATAAATTTGTTACTATCCCCTGGTGCAGTCTGTTTTGTCTGTAATGATATTTGGTGAGTCATCTCTCTCTGTCCTTATATCAACTCATGAACCTTTCACTATATTTTCTCTGCCCAATCCAGTTGCAGAGGAAAGTGACAGAGCCACTTTTGTAGGTATCTGGTAAAATATTTTACAATCTGGTACAATATATTACAATGTTTTCAATGCACTGTAATTTTTTTTCACTACTCTTGTTGCTTTTCACAGCACTTAGGATTCATGAAAACCCTAAGAAGATTTTTGAGTCACCCCAGGACGGAAGCTTTCTCACTATCTGCAAATCCCTATCCCAATTTTTTTTTTTATTTGTACCTGAAAAATGAGCTCTCTGGAGATCTCAATCCCATAAGAGAAAACAAAAATAAAGGAAAATGCTAAGGCAGAGTTAAAACATTGAAGTAATTCTAATTATCCATATCTATTGTATAGTCCTGCCTCAGCTCCAGCAAACATATGAAGTGGCACACAGAAAGATTATTTTTCTGTTAATATTCCTTGTTCAAGCATCAACACTACCTAAGGTTAATGGGCCTGGGAGTCAGATTGCCTTCAATTCCCACTCCAAGTGCAGCAGGCCTGAGTTCAGGCATCTGTGGATGTGCTTGAGACACCTGAGCACAAGGTGTCTTCATTCTTAGCATGGAGGTGTTCAAAAAGGGCATCACTGCAGCCAGTGAATCTCAGAGAGAGAGTCATTGGATCACCTTAGACAGCAGCCTAGACAGGTTTTTTGCCCAAGCACAGTGTAGTGCCATTTTACAAATCTTATTGCCTAGAAAAAGAGGTAAATCTCCAATGGTTTCTTTGCTGCAAATTCCTTATTGCCAGTTTCCTATCAATTCTTAGTGGGTTTTTGACTGATACTAAATGCCTATGTGTGAGTAGCCACACCAGGTTTTGACATTACTTTTAGTGCCTCCTTCTATTTTGAATTGCGTTGCTTCTTTCAGAACTGCATCATCACCAGTGGAACTACAAAAAATATGTCCTCAATGGGTAATAGCTAAAGAAAGATCAAGCTGCGAGATATATTATATGCAATATGAAGTCAACAACAGCCTCTTAGTAGATCTACATGATTCGTCATAGTCCTGGCATACGTGCACTTATCTGAGTCCTAAGTGTTTAAATATAGTTACACTATGTTGGCAAAAGAGAGAAGGAGTGGTTTAGGTTATGAACTGGGCATCTTGCTACTCTTACTTAAGCATAGTTAAGAAATAATTTATGGTGATGTGAAAACATCCTAACAATTTTTACTTAAAAGATTCTCTAATATTTGACTAAAATGAGACAAGAACATAAGTCTAGATACATTAAAAAAAATAATTTTTGTTGCCCTGGAGCACAGCATAGAAATAGACATGATTTATTCCACTCTCTTATTTAACCACTTGGTATTTTGAACTATAGTGCAAAGATGATTTTGTCATAGTTTTTTACACAGGTCACACATAATAGAACAGATGATCCAGTGAAATAAAAAGAAAAAAAAGGTACATAAAATCTGGAGACAAATCCAAATAACTGACTGACCTTTAATATAGTTCCATAAATTAAAATATCTTTATATCAGTGTAGAAAGACAATAAGACAAATATGTCATCATATTTGTAGTTGCTTTGTTTATTATGTTAGGTCATATGTCACTGAATCTCCAATGACAAAACACTGAATACGAAAATTTAAAGTAGTGAAATATCCATTAAAAAAAAAACCTCATTATGCATTTATTTTCAGCTAGAAGGAAAACAATCAATTCAAAAAATGGTATTCACAGCTGAATTAAATGTTGAACTGGCAAGGTGCTATTGGGTAAGTGTCACAGTTATTCATGATCTTTCAATTGGTGAGAGTTTGTCTGCATTTTAATTAGGAGATTCTGCTAACTTCTAACTTACAAAATATAGAGCATTTCTGCCCATATATCATTATGCTTTTATAAATATAACAAGTGGGCTTTCCTATTTCTCAATTTCTAACAGACAGACTGAGTATTTATTTTCCTTCTAGACAAGTTTTCAATTACAGTATTGTTGAGGATCACTTTTAGTATCACACTCAATGGGTGGATCTCACCCTTTGAGTTCAAATTTTGCAGTTTTGAATAAACTTGCCAAAATAACTAATATATTTGCCAAAAAGTTGTTAAGACCATTCAGGAATCTCTGGCAGTCAGAAGCAGGTGAACACCTGACCTGGTATGTTATGAATATACAGAAGGGATTTGAAGGGTGGAGAAAGTATGCACAATTCTACCAGCCAAGCTTGCCTGAAATACATATATATGACTCACAACCTGGGGTGAAGTGTTAGTCAAGAGATGCAGTTGGAAAAGCAGATTGAGGTGCAGATTGAGCTCATTGTAACCAGACATGTTAAATTTCTTAAGCACTAAAAAAAATAGAATCATGATTTTTAGTACTTCTTGGGAAATCATAGCTGACCAGAAGTTTTTATTTCATTTTTAAACTTATTTTTAATATTGATGGTTTAGTTTTGGGTTTTTATGTTGTGTTTTTTTTGTTTTGTTTTGTTTTTGTTTGGTTTGGTTTGGGTTTTTTATTTTTTGTTTTGTTTTGGTTTGGTTTTTTTGTTGTTGTTTTTCTGCTTTTTTTTGTTTGTTTGTTTTTTTGTTTTTTATTATTTCTGTAAGTTCCTTATACAAGACATGTTTCTATAAATACTTACCAAAATTCTAATTATATATCTTGTATTTCTTTCCATTTTACAGATTCAGGATAATTCATAGTGCAAAATTTTTCAGACTTGCCAAATTCAGTAATCATTTTTAATAGTTGGTTGTTACTTTTATATGAGTGGATCCTCTTGAGAGTGCACAGGTCTTTCTTTGTGCATAAGGAGACTCAAAAAATTTAACTCTTTTTCTAGTTTTCTTCTAGAAATTAAGATGGGTTTCATTTGATTTAGTTTGTCTCACGTCTGGAGAATTTTTTATAATCTATGAAGAAAATCTGAGGTAATGGTGTTTGTTTAGCCTGAAGAAGAGACAGTTCAGGGAAGCCCATACTGTAGCCTAAATGCTAAGGGCTTGTAAGAAAAATGGAGAAAGATGTTTTAACTGGGCTGATAGTGACAGGACAAAGGGCAAAGTTTTAAAGTGAAAAATTTATGTTTAGATTTCCTTCATGTAAAGAAGAAATCCTTGACAAAGGGAGTGATGAGGCACTGGAGCAAGTTGCTCAGCGAGGTTGTGGATTCACCGTGAGAAGTGTTCGAGGTCAGCTAGGGTGGGGCTTTGAGCAGACTGACCTAACCAAAGAAGTCCATGGCTGTCTTGATCTATTTCAGCTTTTGGGGGTGTTGAAGAGGGGTGTGGTGGTGGTGTCGGTGTGGTAAGTGGGTGAACTTTATGATCTTTGAAGATAGGTTCCAGCACAAACTGTTCCATGATTCTGTGGCTTTGTCTGACAAGAATTCTGGCTGATAAGAATTCTGTTTGATAAGACAGTTAGTATAGGGCAATCTCAGAATAGTTCCATTTTTCTGCAGGAAATATAATGAGATTTAAAGGTGATTACTGTAGATTTATATGTCAAACTTTGTCTCAAAGAAAAGATGCTTAGATCCTACCCTAATTCACAAAAAAAAAATAAGACCATGCTTCTTGAATCTACAAAAAAAGTTGTGTTCTGTGTCTACTGTCTGGCTCACAATTAAATTACAACTCAATCTGTACATGAGACTAGTCTTCTACGTTTCAGAGGTTTTTATATGAATCACACTGTTTATTAGTAAATCTACTTGAGTTATGGATTCTGACAATACTTTTAAAAATATAAGTAAACTGAAAATGTATTGAAACATTTTACCAGCTTGTTTTTCATAATTTTGACCCATAATAGAAAAATTGATCAATACTTTTATTGGGCAATTTCATCTCATTAAAATGTACTTTTATATTTTCATGATGTAGAACCTACTATGTAGTCTAGATGCAAATATGATGAAAGGAGCTTTTTCTTTCCCTAACAGACCTAATATTACAGCATGTTTCATCATGTAGTCATGTGTAGGCTATAAGAGTTTAAATATGTGTCCATCTGGTATTGGGAATGCATCATATGATAGCATTATTTGTTCATACAGATTAAAAGAAGTCTTTTTCTGCATAATTTATTTGTTGATAGTTGGAAGTAATTTCACCAAAGTACTGTTAAATAAAAGGTAAAAAAATTGGTTTGGATCTGGTGTGTTTAATTTTCCTTTTTTAATGAGAGAGTGACCCCTTGCACTCTCCTTCACTGTGGGATAATTACTATCTGCTGTTACTAACACTTCCAGAAATAAATGATCTAGTCAGGATTAGAATTAACAAGCATGGCTGATCAAGCCACTATGAACATGCCTTCCTTGGAGTCAGTTTCAGCTGATGTTGTTCTCCGTCTCAATTAGGCACTATCTTAGAACATTTACTTACTGAATATTTACTTGCTGCTCAGCGATTGCTAGAGCAGTTTGACGGGCTGTAGAAAAAACACTCAGCTAGAATAGGGAAATGTACCTGTCACATTTGGTAGAGGCCCTGGTGATATATCTAATGGTAACTTAATAAATTGATGACACTGTACTGAACTGGAATAATGCAATTTAGCAATTTTTTCAAAGGAAAAGCAACATGACTTGTTACCATCATATTTTGATTTTAAAATGTAGCAAATAGAGAGTTAAGGCAAATCATTGTTTCTGTTGCATTCAGTGACATTTACTGCAAATATAATCTAGCAGCTTAGTATCTCAATTTCATAAATGCCCTTTAAAAATTATTCTTCCATATGATAAATTAGTTTCAGATTGATCAATTAATGAATATTTGCTCTTTTAATCAGAGTGACAGCATAGTAAAGTATAAAAACTTGTTTGGGGGAAAAAGAAGGAAATGTTTGTTTATGACTTCATGTTTTGTATCTTTATACCATGATTTTAATTTATTCATCATAGTAGTGTAATGCATGAGGGTTAGGACTCTAGCAACAGAATCACAAAGTCATGCCAAACCAGCTGACAAAACTGCCTTGGTGTTTTTGAAATCACTCTGCACTATTCAGATATAACCCAGTGATGAAAATAGTTTGTTACAACTTTAAAGGGTACATGTGAAAGTAGATCTGAAATAGAAACTGTCTGATTTTTCAAATACACTGTTTTTTGGTCTGATGTTGTGATTTCATCAGTCTTAAAGTACTATCAGTTGCTATTATATTAGAAGTCTTTATCTATTTCTTTCAGTGACTCAGAGACAATTTTTCTAAGAAGGAATAGGGCTAGATAATAAACTCCAAGTCATTCAGATATTATTAAATTTATCAAATGTTATGTACTTTTATCAAAATAAAAACAGTATCATTCCAGTCTCAAGAAGAAATAGGAAAAATATGAGAAAAAAAGTGTTACAAAAATTTCAGAGTTGCCAGAAAGATATAAAAAAGAAGGAAAAATAAACAGTTTGATGTTATAGGTAGGTTTCAAATTCTTCAGTCTGAAAAACAGAAGAAATCTCTAGAAGACATGACAGATGGCTTTTATGATCTGTCTAGAGATAATACAGACCACTTTCTTCTGCCTCTGCCAATGGAAGAATTATGGGACATCAGACGAAAATAACAGGTAACACAAAAGGAGATCACATCTTAAGCTTATCCCTGCCCTGAGCAGGTGGCTGAACTAAACTTTCAATTTTTATAGGATTCTATGATATCCTCAAAAATCTAAGCTATGGAAGACCTTGTCTCAGGATGCTGAGAAAATTGAAAGCGTATCTGGGTTTAAGAAAAGATGGGACAAGTCTAGTGAATAAATCTGTTGAAGTTTCCAAAATTGCTGGAAAGCACTTTGATTTAGGAAGTTACAAATACTGGACAGTATTCAGAAAAAAAAGTTATACTCTTTTGGATGTAGTTTTCCAGCCTAGGCATTGCTTATGCGTACTGTTGGGAAAATGAATGTTCAGATCATACAGACCTTTGATTTTAACCACTGATATAGCTATAGTGTGTTTGTTCATGTATTATAGCATGTTACATTTTTTAGGACTACTGTTATGAATATTACTTCTATTAAAGGTCCTAAATTTGTAAGAATGTATACATAGTCTGAATGGTTGCTATTTAAAAGTCTAATTTCTCACAACTTTTGCATCTTTTACTCTTCCTTCTTTTTTTTTTTTTTTTTATGTCAGGTGGTATTATTGGGAGGAATCACAGCTACCTCTGTACACCTTTTTGTTCTCTTTTCTCTTTAGCATTAAGTTCCTATCTTCAGTATTCATTAAGATTCCTTTCACTGAAGTTGCCTAAAATGCAACGCATCCTATCTAAATTAGTTCCATAGCTTCTCTCCACAGACAATAGAGAGGCAGATAGCTTCTCTGTATCAGGTGAAGGAAAAACTATTTTTTTCTTTTCTGTGCAAAGCTTTCTGGTAATTTCTTTCCATCAACTTTTGGTTATCCTGTGACAAAACCGATGCAGATTTCCTCCTCAGTTTCTATTACAGTCCTTTTATCATGATGGCAGCTAACTTTGCATTGATGATTAAACGTGTGTCTTCCTTGAATCTTGTTATACCTCCAGTTGCCTGCTATATAAGGTCTAACAATCCATTTTCCAGGGGGATCGTGTATTTCAGAGCACTCCCTGGAAATTAGACTGTGACTAGAGACGGTGTTGTGCTGCCATGGATGCCGTGCTGCTTTTTACCTCACTTTGGTTATTGCACGTAAGCCACGTGCTTCTGGTTCCCAGCTGTGCTGCCTGTGCTGCTGTGTGGTGGTGGTGGTGGTCTCTGCTGCTGTGCAAACTTCCCTCTTGCTCTGCAGCAGCTGAGGAAGTTGTCACTGACATGGGTTTTAGTAAAGCTCTGAGGAGGCTGAAGGTCACAGCTTCCCATGTACTAGAACCTTAGTTAAAGATTTAGCCTGTACTCAAGTAGTCCCTGAAATCACCAGGCCAGTGCATTAAAAACCATTTGAAAAGTTAACAATCTCTTAGGTATGCATAAGGCTTTGCATTTATTATGGGAAAGAACTCTGATAATGAGACAGAAAGTTATTTGAAACTGACACGTAATGAACTGGATTGAATACATTTTTACCAGTATATCTTATGGCAAATTAATTAAGTAATAATATAGCAATAGAGAACTGTCTGTTACATATTAAGAGTTGGTTTAAAATAATTAGCATATTATAGGAACTACTTATATTCCCACTAATGATTATG
This sequence comes from Toxostoma redivivum, assembly GCA_013397375.1. NCBI lineage: Eukaryota > Metazoa > Chordata > Aves > Passeriformes > Mimidae > Toxostoma > Toxostoma redivivum. The sequence continues at coordinate 12,778 of VXBI01001260.1, forward strand.
ACAAAACTGCCATTAACTTACCAAGAACAAAAACTTGTCCAGGAGCAGTAAAAGTAGGAGCAGAACAATATTTTTAAAGTTAAAATGAAATAACTTCAAAATTAACATGCACATAGGGAAAACCAAGAGAACTAGTAAACTCCTGTATAGTTATGAATATTCCATTTCAAGCTAAATTGAAGGCTAAGGTGAAGATAATAAACCTTTCACATCTGCTTCACTAATTGGAACATGACAAGCAGCCAGACTCCATGCTAGGTTACAGAACAGTCATGTCAGCCTCAAGAGGGAATTGAAAGGCATCTGAAATCTCAACTTTGTTATGGTTTTCAGAATCACCCATTGCCAGCCTCAGAAAAGAAGAAAAATAAATAGGACAAATGTGACCAAGCTGGCAGTGATATAGCATATTTTTTAAGCAATCATCCTTACTGAAGTGTCTTCTTTTGGCAGATTAGCCAGATGGAACAAGATACTCTGCTTGCGCGTCTTGAAAGGGGAAGATGACTGCCCCTAAAGTGTATAATTTTGAATGCTGATGTTTGCACCTTGCAGTGTATTTCTGGGTAGCAGTTGTCAAGATATGTCAAATTAATTTTTGTTTCTTTAGCAGGGTCTGTTTGGTTTTTAAATTGTTCTTTGTACCCTTTATGCAACTATATGAACTGGATGGTAGTCACAGGCATAATCAAATTCATACAAATAAGACCAGTTTGAAAATAAATTTTCTCTTGCTTTTAATCAACAGTACTTCTCCATGTGTTAAAATTATGTTGTTTCAAGAATTCTTATTTGTGTAATTTGTGAAATTGTTCCCTCACAGTTTACTGTGTATCACACTATGTTCTGTAAAGAGATGGCTCTGGGACCAGGGTGGTGGCCCACTGGGAGGGAGAGGTTGTGTGCAGTGGGTGCAGTTTTATAGAATGAGGCTGGTACAAGGGCACTCACTAGTATTGGAATGTTTGCAGTTTGCAGCTGGGTCTAAGACTGAAAAACGTCCAAAAACAGCTGTTTTGCTTGCTGAAAATGTAGCCTTTGAACCTTATTCTTGAATGAATAAGAATATTTTATCTTAGGTCTTGTGACCTCAGAACCAATTTAAATTACCAGATTGGAAGGAAACATTGGAGGAAAAGATATAGTGGGCAAAGGGAAAAGAGATTTCCAAGCCTTTCTAAGGAATGAATTTCACTCCACACCTCTGAATAAAAATAATGTTGAGTTTCATGAAGAGGAACATGACTTAAATTCTGATACAGATTAAGGTTTAGAGATCAAGACGTTATATCCTCTGATAATGTATAAGACTGGAACAAAACAGTGCATTATGCTTAGATGCCACTTCATAAATATGTAGGCCTGTTTAAAATATAGCACTTCCTCCCCACCTTTTTCTACAGAAGAATCTAAAATGTCTCCCATGCTTTAGTCTGAGACTAGTACCTATGCTTTCAAGTTTTACTTCCTCATAATTTGATGGTGTGTAAGACAACATGGAAATGACTCATTTTACTTACTTGTCCAGTAATACCACTACATATTTTGAATAAGGAACACCTTATAAGAGAAATTTTAAAAGCCTTTCTAATTTTACAGATCTCTTTAATTTTTTTTAATTGTTTTGTCCTAGGAGAGTGAAACCTTACGTGATTTTTAAATTATGTACTTAGAAACCAGAAACTGACCACTATACAAGTAATGAAATATTTAGACTATTTTTATAGCTTTGGTTTTTTTGTTTTTTTTTTCCTAGAAATGTGAGGGAGTTTTAACATTAATAAAAATATTATGATTTCATAATGAAAGCAAAGACATTTCAGATTATATGTACATTACAGATTCATGAGTGAAATGTACATTGATGAAGTTTATGAGTTTAAGTAAAGGCTAACAAATAAGTTAAACTTTCTGATTTTCAGGCAATAGGAATACATTAAATAATTTTGCACTTATGTTATTCATAATGTCATTCAAATTGAAGTATCATTTCTATTGTTATTTCAACTTAGTAGCAGGCTTTGGTTTCAATGAATAGCAAATTCTGGAGAAAATGTAATGTATGTGATTTATTAAAATTCAGGTGGTCTCCTAACAGTAGGCATTGACAGTGACTGTGCCTAAAGCATGCAATATAAGTCAAATTATTATCCGATTTAAAATGCAGGATTTTTATTTTTAGTTTCGGTTTCTCCCTTTGTTGTTTTTTTCTTTTTACTAGTGACATGTTTAAAATCTGAAGTAGATGTTCAGAAAACATTTTTATAACTGAATGTTTAAACCCTGCATTTGTTCCAATTGATGTAATTAGAAACAAAACAAATAAATAAATATTTATGATCATTCTTTCCTTGAACTTCTCATGCTGATATAAGAAAAATTTAGTGATAGTGCAAATATTACAGAAGACATTGCTTTTTCCTTTTCTTCAATCTCTGTTAAAAATTCTAAGAAGTTCTTCTGTACATTCTTCAACCATTTTTCAGATTTGTTTTCATGTCTATGTTATCATTTTTCTTGCCCTGAAGGTTGCCTTAATATATTAACTAAATATTTTAGACTAAAATTACTCTGCTGGTATTAACAGACAAAAATCAACCTTACAACAATGTAAGCTTGTGCGCTTTCAATATGATTAAAGTCTATATTCTTTACCTTGATAATAAGGGTGCTATACTTCTACAACAAAAAAAAAAGTTAGAAACAGAATTATTATGGTTTAAAAATCTACAATAGACATCTTGTAATGCAAAGAGAAAGATTAATTCCTAACAGTGAAAAGAATACAGGAAGTACTCCAGAGAATAGGAAGATAGAAATATGAACATCATCTTGATTGTTATACTAAATCAGAACTATTAACTTCCACATAAATGTGTTTTTTATCAGCTCTACCAGGCACTGCATATATAAATCTAATTATTTCTTGTATTGAACTTTAATGCAAAAGCACATGAAAAAATTAACATGACAAGGGTGCTAAGAACTTTGCTGAAATTATTGAAGAGAGAAAATTTAATGCTAAGGCTGACACCTGTATTAGATTTTTATATTTTTTATATATATCTGTAGTCTCAAGCTGCAGCAGGGGAAGCTCAGGTTAGACTTTAGGGGTAATTTTTTCTTAAAAGATGATTAAACATGGATTGACCGGGCGGATTGAAGAGTCACTGTCCCTGGAGATGTTTAAGGAAAAACTGGACGTGTCTAGTTGACAAGGTGGTGTTCAGTCGTAGGTTGGACTTGATGATATCAGATCTCTTTTCCAACTTAATTGATTCTATGGTTTTGTGATTGTATTCTTCCCTAATCCTATTGTGATAACTTTTTGATTAGCCAAATCTGCTAATTGCTTTGGGACATTAAGTTTTGCTCTATCCAGAATTATTAAAATAATGTGTGCTACATAGAACAAGGATTACTTTGGCATTAACAGAGATTTGAATTATCATCAGTGACCCAGGCTGCCCTTAAAGTAAATAGGACACCAGGAAAGTGGATAATTTCTTATGTGAATTTTATGAAATGAAATAGATGCTAGTAGTGAATCTGAAATCTTTTATTTTATATAACTCCAAGGCTTCCTTTTCTAATATTTGATTGCTTTCTGCAACACTGTGCCTCAAAAATGTTTATGAGAGACAATGCATAAGGATAGTAACAGATTAATTTTTATGGTCTGATAGACCTGCAGCTGAGACCAGAAACTTAAAAAAAATTCCCTTGCACATCTATTAGTATTCTATGTTAAAGCACTACTCTTTTCCCGTGAATGCTACTTTAAATAACCAATGTTGAGCAGCTTAATTCTTCTTCAGAAAGGACATAGTTGGTTGAACAAAATGAATATAACTACACAGTTCTTGTTCTCACACAGAAAGAAAAGAACAATTCCTTCTTAAGAACTCTTTGGATATTAGAGAACTTCCTATTGTTCTGTCAGTATATGATCGTTTCATGCAGCCATGGTGCTACAAACCTCTAACATATTTAAAGAAGTTCATAACTGTTGTATGAACTTTGCAGAATTGTGGAAGAGTAAAGAGGTGTGTTGTGCTTTTAAAAAGATGGAGCCTTTATTTAAGATAATCCACAATGCAATATATGAATATTACTACATGGTGAAATCATGTAGTTGGGAGAATTTATAAATGGATTGCTAAAACAAATCACTGTACTAAAACAAAATACTTGTCTTCCTTNATTGAATTTTTATTGTTTCAGGATTCTACATGTATTTAAAATTGCTTGTAACTTTGTCGTATTATTTGTCTCTTCATTTACATTATGCTCATCTACATCAGAATATAAACATATGTTAAGGTGCAAATAGCTTCCTTTTTAAAACTTATTATTTAATTTGTATAATTTAAAGTCCCATCCAGGCTTTAATCTCTTTACTGTCACTTTTTCTTTAATTACTGATTAAAAGCTATTACCATAAACTGGGTGTTTGGTGGCTGCTACGAAATAGCTTTATAAGACGCTAAACATCAATTGCATTTGACTGTAGTTAGCACACTTATTGCATGACTCTGAGAGAAAGTCATGAGCAGAATGTATGCAAAGATTGAGATATGTGCCATTGCATTAAGGTTTTTACTTTGAGGACCTAAGTTTGGTACTAAACAGTGAAAAAGCCTCCAATTTTATGAAACATCCTGTGACACACACCAGTAACTTTATTTTCCAGAAATGGTCATTCGTCAACAGCAGTTCATTTATTCTACATATTTTAAAATCTTGAAAGACTCTTAGGCCTCAACTCCCTATTTGAGGCATATTTTAAGAATAGCCAATGATTTAATGGGTAGCTTTCTAACAACACTAGGAACATAAATTTTGAATCTGCTGTAAATGTAGGTATGCTTTTTAGGATTCAGCCACTAATTTGTATCTAAATTGGTTGTCACAATGGGACAATTATAACTGTATATTGCATTATTAACATAATGGAAATATCTACAACTGTATGGTAGGAGGGGGTAAAAATAGATGAGCCGGAAGTTAATATTATGATAATTATTAAGCTCTCTAGATGGTCAAAGAATCAGAAAAATCACTCTTTTAATCTCTTTATATAAACTATGAAAATAACCCAAATGTAAATATTAATGATAATGTTTATGTAGAGTTGCAATTCATTAAGATTGCTAAAGCAGCTGGTTTATTTTTTATTTATTTTTAAGGCTATGCATTATTCCAGGGAAAAAATATTAGGGCATCATAGGAGGTTGAACATCTTATGTTCATGCATATCTTGTACAATATTTGTTTCCAGTCAAAGTAAAGGAAGAGTATGTGACTGCTATGGGATACTGAAAGCATTATCACCTGAGCTTTAGTTCAGTCTAGTAAGCTGTAATGATACATTTTTATGAAAGCTAATTTGATCTCCCTAAGAAGCATTGTCCATTGATCTCTCCCAGTAGCAAGTGTTCATATACTTACCAGGTATACTTTAATTAAATTCTGCACCCTCCGTCTCATTGTGAAAGGAAATGTGATCTTCTGCTCTGAATTGTGTAGGACAAATTTTGTTTCTTCATGAATATGTGGACAACATCTGTCTCACATCTGATTAGATTAGTTTATGTTTGGTTCCATTAGTAGAGCAACACTGAAGTTCATGCAGCTCTATTTATTTTCTTCCTTTGAAGGATTGATCTCATATTTCCAATCAAGCACTATCCAAAAGAAACATTTAAGTGTGTTGAAGAATAAATTTCTTCAAAAATAAAAAAGTTCTTTAAGTATTCATGAATAACTTCTTCCTGTTTTGTTTAAATTTTGAAAATTATTTGTAAATGATTTGTAAATTATAAAGCTATCAGGAACTCAGGGCAGAACTGACTCTCACTGGCTTAGCTTGCATTCAGTGATTCTGGAGAAATTAAATTAAATTTGCAAAAGCAGCAGCCATTCTGGATTCCATTTGCTCATTCCTTATTTATTAGCATTGTGAATATGGCAAGAAGCACGCATTGCTGAACAAAGATAACTGCAGACAGTTTACTCAACTGCAGACAATTACGTGTGTCTCAGTAAAGCTGCAGTGTAACAGAAATCTGTGACATGCCTCTAACTGAGCTGTGCATGCACATTGCAGATCACTGGGATGATCCCTGCTGATGCACTGTGTTCCATCGTGTTGCAGCAAATTATTGTCTCTCTGCTGCATCACAGAAGGCACTAAATTGCTGCTGGACTGAGATCCATGCCTGCACGAAAAATGTTAGGCTACAAGCTGAGAGTCTTCTCAGAAATGTTACAGAACAAAACAAACATTGTCTTATCAGGACAGGATGAAAGGGAGTACTCTTATATGAGATTTTGGGTCTTTCTTCACTCAGTCACTGTGGCTTTGATTTTTATGAAAAAATATCAGGTAGCTGAGAAAAGTGGAACAATATTAGCTATATGAACATCACAAATTTCATGACAAAAACTCCACATCTACTGGATAACTAATCACTTATAGAAAGATGACCAAAATAACTTTCAAGCAATTCATTATTTTACTATGATAATGGAGGAAAAAGTGTTTTGAGTTCACTTTCTGTTTGACATGTTGAGAGAAACACTTTATTTGTATCTTAGCATTACAGACCTAACTTATAAGCTGCAATATAATAGAAATGTCATAGTCTAAAAATAACATGTAGAAGAAAGTATTTTATTTATGGTTTTCATAGTTCAATTTACGCAGTCATATTTTTTGGTTTTTTGAATGATAATAGTGATTTAAAAGAACAGAAATACCTCTGATTCAATAGATTTAGTATTCTCTGGTCAGAATTTTATTTTATTAATTATTTTACTTAAATAAATAAAAAATATTTGCACATGATGTTTAGTTTAAAAGAGCACAGAGGAATAGAGGACTTGATTTTTGGACTAATTTCTAGATTATTTTATTTTTCTCATAACGTCACCTCCATGTTTTACGAGGTCTTTGTGATGTAGCTAATTAAACTTATTAAATGTCATTCTGTTTACTGTTTCTATGGTAAATACATACAAGCACCTTTTGCAATATTCATAAAGTGAAAACATTGGCATTCCTCTGAATGCCACAACATATATTTCAGAGATGTTATTTTTTGCTTCATTATATTAAATTGCATACATTGACGGTATAGAGAGGAAAAAGGTCGAAAGAAATTGCTCCCATTCAAGCAGCTGAGAACTGTATGCAATATCTATCAGCCATGAATAGTTTAAGGAAACTAATACTTCTTCCATAAATAATCAGAATGAGAAAAGTAATTTAAGTGTGTGAAGGAACTGCTCTCTGAACCATGTTCAGATATTTCTAGCCTCTCATTAAAATTATTCCCTATAGAAATGTTCCTCAAATCCTTAACAACTTCAGAAGTCTACCCTTTTGAAGTATTAATTATTTTAAGGACTTATGATGAGTTCCTTATTTCTATAGCTAAGAACTGATATTATAATCCATTGATGTAAAAAGCCCCACAGATTATCAGATTGACTATGGCATTGTTCATCCAAATTTGTATCTGAAAATAGAAATTTGCTTTCAAGTCTGATTGCAGTGCAACATGTATCTGAAAGCATATAGGGTGCATCATCTTAGTGCTCATCTTCCAGATAAAGAATAAAAGGATACTGAAAACGCATGCGTGAAAAAGAGTAGGAAAGCACTATGACTGCATACAAGGCTGAGGCTTTGGAAGCACATATAGAGTACGGAATTCATTTTAATCTGAAGATCCAGAAAATGTGGGATTTTTTCCTTGTAATTACTATGAATTTAGTAGAGAGAATGAATCAGACAAAAAGATATATTAATTTTTTTTTTTGCCTCTGTATAAATTTTAGGGTGAAACCTTTTGTTTTAGTGCCAGCAGGAGCAAGCATTGTGTAAAAGTGTAAAAAGTGCAAAAGTGATGAAAAATAGCAGCTTCAGATGCAGATTGTCTTTTAGCCTTAAGCCATAGGACATTTCTATGAGGTGAAAATTCCTATTTTGTGGATTTGTTAGGTTTGAGAGCCTACAAAATTAGGAATTTATCACGTGCATGCAGCTGTATAAGGAAGAGTTTCTAAGACATGAGTGAATCTGAATCCATCAATGAAACTGTGAAATCTTCTTTAGTTACAGTAAATGTTTATTTAGTCACAGGAGTAAATCTTGGAGTCAATATGGTAAACACTGTAAAAGTAATATGGTAAATCAAAGCATAATAAATACAGTGATAAACTACCTACATTAAAAAGGATGCCAGAGCTGTTGCTTCTGTAAAACTATTGTTCTGTAAAACTATTATTTGAAGTTAGCAAATACCTCAGCCAGTGCTAGAACAAATTTATATTTAGCCCAGGTAAAATGCAGTTTAAGTATAGAGAGCTTATTAAGAAAATATAGTGCTCACACTTGAAAAACAAGAAAAAATCCTCCTATCAAAGAAAGTTCCGCATTTGGACATCAGTAGCATATTTCACTGTATTCTTAAAAGATGTGCCATGTCTCTAAACATTCATCATAAGTATGGAGGAAAAGAATTAAAAGTTGTGACAGGAATTTCTGTTTTCCTCAATGCAGTCTTTTCCTTATCTGTTCACAGAAGAAAAAAGGATAAGAGTTCTTCAGAAATTCATTAAAAGTTTCATCTCAAGAGCTGAAAAAACAATTGGGCAGGGCAAAACACCTTCAACACTGTTTATAGTAAGAAGGATTTTGAAAGAGACATTAATTTGGGCTGACACAATGAAAAGATGTCAATAATAAAGGTTGTGTTACTGTAATTTCTTAAGTTACTTATTCCTTCTTACCTTAAGTGAATCCTTGAAATCTATTTATGATATTTTTTCCTATGCTAGCACTTTGGAGCCCTTTATCAAATACTGACATCTATCAAACATACTGAAACAAGTGAAACTCCCATTATTTTCTTTTTAAGTGAGAGAAAGAAATATTTTTATGGACAAAAATTTTATCATTTGTTTTTAAGGGCTGGTCCAAGTAGTAGGGGTTAGAGTCAGAGGTGAAACTGGTGCCAAACAGTCAGATCTATGCATTTTTGGAAAGTGTTAATTTCCACAACAGAATGAAAGAAAGGTAAAGCCTCCTGAGGAGCTCACAACACTCTTGGGGAATAAAGACAGCTGTTTTGGGAACAGGCTATGGCTTGTAATGTTTATTTTATTGTCCTGGAGTGAACTGTTTCTAGGAGAAACGAGTAGACAAAACTTATACTTGTGTGTAGAATCAGATTGCCCCAGTTCCAGGAGCTACTTCTTAAACCAGAAGCATTTATCACTGATCAAGATGCCTTGGAAATGGAACAAATAGAGAGAGGAAAGTGAAATGACTGACTGGGGAGCAGATATGCAAAAAAGAACCTGGGGATCCTGATAGACAGAAAATTGAGTGTAAGTCTGTAGAATGCCCTTGCAGTGATGAAAGCTGCCTGAATAAAAACAGCAGTGGGTCCAGAGAAGTTATTACTCCCCTCAACTTAGCCACCCCTAGTAGTATGTTTTCCTGTTTCAGCTCTCCCAGAAGAGAGAGGTTGAGAACAGGGGAGAAACCACTGAAGGACTAACAAGATGGTTAGTGAGACGGAGCACATCACATTAAAGAAGAAAGGAAGAGTACTGGGTACGCTTACACTGGAAAGTCAATAAACTTCTACTCTCTAAAAGGGAATTAAAGTGAAGATGCCAACCCTTGCCAGATGTTCACAAGAAAATATCAATAAGTGATTGTGCTACAGCAAAGGATACCTTCTAGAGGATATATTAAGTGTCACAGGAGATTTCCTAGAGAATGAGGAATCACTATCTACAGGGGTTTTCAGAGCTTGTCTGGGGAAGGCCCTCAGAAGCTTAGTGCAGTCTTGAAGATATCCCAGGCTTCTGATCAAGAGCTTGGACAAAGCTCCAATTCTAATATAGGTTTTTCTGTGACTCTGTGATCATATTTGGTGCACACTTGGTGATTTTAAAATAAGGCAATGCAGAGGGATGGAAGATACAGAAAAATACCTAGACAGAAAATGTAGTTCAATGGTAGTGCTTTTAATATAAATATTGGAAAATGGCACCTCTCTCCTCATATATTAAAAAAGTTACCTTCTCTTTGATTTGTGCTTTGTTCAGAATAGCAGACCTTAGTACAAGACTTTTAAATAAATATGATTACAATAATAATGAGAAGAGAGGAAGAGAAGGGAAGAGAAGAGAAGAGAAGAGAAGAGAAGAGAAGAGAAGAGAAGAGAAGAGAAGAGAAGAGAAGAGAAGAGAAGAGAAGAGGGCTAAGCACCATTTTCTCCCATAACTGAATCCAATTTATACAGCTTAGCTTTTAATCAGCTTCTTGTTACCAAAATAAATAACAATACTATTTCTGTGATGTTGCACTGCTGGAAAACATGAAGCAGTAACAAACCCATAATGGTAATAATCTGAGCATGTAGTGCTGTTATGCTGGGACACTAAACATATATAAATTCATTGTATTGTTTTGAGATTGTCAAGTCATGAAATTGGATCTCGAGGATAAATCTGTTGCCAGAAGCAGGAAGTGACTAGGTGCTAAAGCACAATGAAAATGTCTGAAAGATCATGTGGTCATCAGATGGAAATATTCACCTGAGCATCAGAACTGAAGCAGTGCTAACCACCAATAAAAAAAGCAAACCTCTGATATATTCTGTGGACGTACAGAAATGCCTGCTCAGCTACGTGGTGGTCCAGATACAACTGTAATTCTTTGAAAGTGTTCTGAAGTTAGTGTGTATGAACATCTGAGGCAGAATTATTCTGAGTTCTGAAAATATCTGCTCATTCAGCAAAGGATATATGACTATATTCATGTCAAAGAGTGTAATGAGAAAAGAAAATAGTATAAAACTAATTCATCTTGTGACAAAGATTATAATGGAAGTGGAGATTAGCTCTGTGGTATAAAATAGTCTGGTATTTAATTCTGTACTTACACGTCTTAAAATAGGCATGTGTAATCCAGAACTTCAGTTTTAATGTTTGTATTTCTACTTCCTTGAATTTTTATGTGATTCTGCCTTCAGGAAAAATATGAAGTCAAGCGAATGGATACCATAAAAACTCTTCTTCGAGCTATATAATTTCATAAATATTGTTAACCAAATGTGCTCAAAAATATGTTTAGACTATTATTGTCCTTTCATGCTATGGCCATTTTTAGTTCACTGCTGCAATTTCGAAGCAAGAACATGCATCAAACCTACATTTGCACCCACAAAATAAAAGTAAAAAGGGTGCTTGTGATTTTCTTAACTGATCTACTAAAATCTGCCTATTTTACCTTATTTAGAAATACGGGTCAGAAAGCTAAAGTGATCCAAGCAATGCTTATGTACTAATTAAATATGCTTTTCATCTTGTACCTCATCTTGTACATTAAAAGGCTTTTCTGCATTATAATGTCATAAATTAGTTAGCCGTTTTTGAAGACTTATCTGAAATACAATACAGTACTATTCAGTTCAAAAATATTTTAAATATATTTCTTAGAGTACAGCAAAATTTGAAATGGTGAAACCTAAAGTTCACAGTCAGGGAGAAAGAAATTAAACCAACAGAACCCACTAAGATATTTTTTACCATCTCCTATCTTCACAGTAGATAACTCAAAAGATACGCTTACAGACAGCAAAAGTAGACAAGAAAATATACAAAAACAAAACAAAAAAAAAACCAAAACAAAACAAGAAAATGAAAACAAAACACCAAAAAAACCCCAACAACAAAACTAATCATAGCATTGGTCTTCAATTATACCATTTTGCTCCCAAAAATCTGTTTCATATTGCTTGCAAGACTCCAGTGGCCCTAGGGGTTTAATGGACTAGCTCTAGTCACCTTCGTGTATATTATATTTTGTGACATGCTTGCTTTTCATACAAACATCCTGCAAGTTGTGCCAATTACTGTCCAACTGCTGTAGTAGCAATCTAGTAAATCACTGAAAGAAGCATCTGTCTCCAGAGAATGTCTTCCAGCTGTTCATGTAAAACATTTTTGGGTTTGGGATTGACAGAATATCTGAGCTTGAGGGAACACTATGGAACTTTCAAGAATGCTAATGGTGTAAATACAGCACTGATCTTTTAATGATTAGATATTGCAGCTCTTAAATAAATGTTTTTTTATATCACAGGAAAAAAAATGTCAATCTTTAAAGTAAAATCATGGTCAGATACTGCAATATTAGTATTAATTAAAAATTTGGGTTTTTTCCTAATCTCTGAAAGATAGTTCTTTATGCTTGTGGTCTCCATGTGTATATTACTTCTTATGAGGTTGTTGTTCCAAACCACATGGAAGTATGAGAAAGGTTAAGAGAAGAAAAATAAGTCTAACTTGTCCTTTGGGCCACAGAAATTCTGTAAATCTGACTAAATGAAAAAGTCAAATGACTATGATACTTTCTCTGTACTAAATATGCCTGATATACAATAAGATACAAAATTTATTAATGTGCAATATAATGAAGATATAGAACAGATGAACCTTATTGAGGCCATAGGATCAGCTTTTCAACTTAAGAAATCACCTTTAATCACAAAGATTCAGATTTTAATGAAACCAGTCACATATGTCTAATTCCATGTTGTGAAGTACTGTATTAACTACAAGTTACTACTGTTAACGACTGTATTAAGGTCAAGTTTCTGGAAACCAGATTCTTCCTTTACAGTGTGCTGACTCTTTCTGTTACCAGCTTATTTTTTAGTATTTTGTATGTTGTTGCAAAATTTTACCAGATTTTAAGCAAGTTCTTCCTGAAACAAATAAAAAAGATGGAGGAAGGAAGGGAAATGCAGTGCATCTTTGATAGTAACAGAGTTTTATTTATATTTCCTGAAAAATATATATGCCAAATATATCTATTTCCTGCAATTGTAATGACTGCCTGAATGTTTTTGACTCCTCTGTATCATGCCAGTGACTGCATGATTTTACATTTGTATTCTGATCTAGAAAAATCAAAAAATTTTAGGACAAACATTGAAAGCCTGTTGACACTGTGTGCTATAGTTGGGTAGGCCATGGATCCCAGGGAGTTACAAGGAAAGTCAGACTACAAAGCAACAGCTGCTAGTGTAAGCAGGAAAAGGAAATCATCCATCTCATAGGACATCTCATTTCCACAGTGTCCTTTTAAGAGAAGTTATCAGGAAGGGACTGACTACAGCAACCCTATGAAAAGCAATAGACTTCACTTTCCTAAGCCACAGTTAACAGCAAAAATGATATTTCAAATATCCATTTTGCAGATATGACTGGGTGGGAGTTTGTAAAAGCTAGAAAATAAGATGGTAACTGAAATTTAATCTACAGGAAAAAATATTCTTTCATTTGAGAAGATGGCCCCTGTGCTTGTTTTAAGAGCAACAGCAAGAAAGATTTTAGCCCATCCCATCTACCTGGCCTAGTCTTAATTTGGCCATCAAAACTGAGGAAAAAACTAATTGTTGCTGAGGAATGCAGGCAATATTGATAACTTCAGATAATTTACTTTCTGCCTAAAAAAAAGGAGAGCTTTTCTCTCCACTCCCTTCCTACTAAATGTATACACATGCATAAATCCTTCTCCTAGGCTTAACAACTAAAGTGTCTCTTGTTTGTTTTCTAATATGTAAAATGCCAAGCAAGCACCTTGCTTTACCTTGGAAAGCATATGTACTTCCAGGAGCACATTTCACAGTCCTGCCAAATGGTGCATGCAGTCATGTACTCAAGCATGATTTAATTCAGACAGACATTTTGAGAAACTCAAGGGTTTGCTCAGCTAAAGGAAATAGAGAGAGCTTTAGATAGCTCTTTGTGTCCTGTACTCTCAGTGAAGAAATCCTTTTCTGCTTAGCATAGCACCCTTTTTTTCCTTGAAGGGATGTGCTGTACTGGGAACAAGGATGCAAAGAACCTGCAACACGAGTATTAGAAAAGCAGCATAAGGTACATTCACAACCAAAAAGTATAAGAAATAAAAAGTCCTAAATGGAATATCCTGCACTTCAGAAAATGCGTGTAAAGTACTTTAAATAATACAAAACTCAGTGGTAGTAAGAAGGAAATGCAAAAGCTGCCAGCTACAGTCTGTAACATTCAAAGCAGAAATACTGCTATAAAACAAAAAGACCAGAGCCTCAGGCACTTTGCTTGCTCTTTGGAGACAACACTCCCATGCTCAAGAAGGCAAGTTTGGTGTATACCAGATACCTTGAGAGGCAGAGGCTAGTTCTTCCACCTAGAGATCAGTTTTATCAGGTAGAAGAAAGGAAGCCAGATATAAGCAGAAAGTCAGTGCTTAAACCTTTTAAGAGCAAAAAAAGCCACTGGAGAGAAGTCAGGAAGCCTTGTATTGCTCTGACAGGCAGGGCAGGAGTAAAGGAGACCTTTTGGATCTAATGCCCCTTTCTCTGTAGCAGAGACTTCCTGAGAGCCTTGAGCTCAAGGTTTTGAAGCCACAGTCTAAAACATCAGGCATACAAAATAATGACTGCAAACAGGGCAAAAGAAGGAGCTGTGTTATTTGCTGTTCTCTTTTCAACATAAAGTGTAAATACCTTCTATTTCTATGAATTAGCTCATTAAAAACCACTCTGACACAGACTTGAAATTTCATCTCACCTTTTTGTAAAAATGTTGGATCCCTTGGAGGTGGATGCTCCTTCTTTGGAAGAAAGTCAGTCAGGTGGAACATTCTAGGTAGAAACTTTTCTTTGAGAGTGAGAGAGTTGCTTTAGGGACAAGACTGTTTCTTTATTCTAATATATTCCTTTTTCTAGTGCCAGTGACTCTTTCGATTCTTTATCAAAGTCAGAGAGAGAACATCCTTATAACTGACTGTTATTTAATCCCCTAAAGGAGATGCCTTTAATATTTAAATAATATTAATGTACCACATTATTTTTTTTTACCATCTGTATTAGCCAATAGTTATTCTCAATTAAAACTGGAGATTATGAGGGGTTGTTTTCATTATAAGGGTACCCTAATATAATATTCTATTTTTAACTGCTCAGGGAAAAAAACCCTTCATACTGAAGTAATTTCTATTCATAAGTAGCTCTATGAAATCTAAAGAGAGATCTTCTAATGGTGTTCCTTTTGCAGTGTGTTTTGTTCTTTTTATCATTCCAACAATATATATTTTTTAAAAATATATAAAAGAAGGCATATGTCACCAGCTGAGTGTCATTGCCAAACATCTACAAATGTTAAGGACAGCTTGCCAGGTTATCTGAAAAGGATTTTGGGCTTATAATGCTATTTGATACTCTATGTGTATTTGTAACACATTTGGTAACATATGGTGTGCTAGAAAAACCATTTGGGAATCCCTGGGTACAGCAAGAAATGCATATTTTAACTAAGAAATTCTGGGATATGGATATTGAGGTTGTCAGTTTTCTGTATGTTATTTCAAATGGGAAGGCCAAAATGTAGCCTGGGAGAGCTGTATGTGCCTGTCTTTGTGTACAAATTCAACTCCTTTTCCAGTGTAAAGCTCTTAATAATTATTTCCTATGTTTTTTTTTTTCCCTAAGTTACTGTTATGTCCAATAAAATACCATAAAATATTTTGATTATTATTTGTAAGGGAAAAAAAAGTCTTATAAATACCTAAATTGTATACTGTAATAAAAGCCCCTCACATTGTGGGGTATAGCTGCATGTGATTACAGTTATAATGATCAGACAGATAACCTAAAATAACTGGAGCCTCTTTAGCACCATCTTTTAGGAAAAGTATATGTAATCTGATTTTCTAATTACCCAGAACAACCCTGTAAGTGCCCTGCTATAAACTGTTCTTGACCAATCATTTTCATTGATTGTAACTATCCGTTGTGGTAAGGCTGTCTCTGTTTTCTATAGAATTCACACTCTGCATTTGCCTCTTTCTTAAAGTCTTTCCTCCTGATTTTAGTTTCACCTGTGTCTGCATATTATCTGTTTTCTCTTCATGCATTAATTTCCTAAATCTTTATTTTTTGAGTCCTCTGTCCTAAGAATAATCTACTTCAGTATTCTTGTCCTCTAAACTAACCTCCAATTTACAATTCCCACCCATGTTCTTCAATACAGGCCAGTTTTCTCCTTGATTGTACTTGGCCATCTATCGACTTGTATCTCTATTGACCGGACCCTTTCTTTGGGTTCAAATTCTTGTTATTCCTTCTGTCTTAGATTGAAACTGACCACCAACAGCCTCCCCTGCTATTCCCTGATCTGTACTTTGCTCCTCAATAAGCACTTAGTCATGAACTATTTGAATACTTTTTTCTCAGTGTCAGCTCTGAATCCATCTGTAACTCCAGTGACACTTCCTTGTCAGCAGTATCAATTACAGAAGCATCTTTAATTTGTTCTTCTTTATCTGTCCCAAAGTTGCAAGACTCAGCCAGTTCTGACAAGGGCTTAACAAATGTTTGGTATTATAAATTGGAGTGAATAAAAACACTAACTACATCTAAAGATTCCCTGGCAGAGAATCTTCCAGCGACAGCTCTCAAATAGGAAATGACTAAAGCACTCCTTCACAGGCATGATTTATATGATTATTTTTATTCGGAAAATAGTGCATTAATTTGACAAAGAAAGTCAGAATGGTACACATATGCACAAAATTTCCATCTTGCAATGCAAGCAGAGTATTAGTGAATATGTTTATATATGCTCTGGTTAAGATGTTTCTGCCTCAGAGCTGGCTAATAGGAATCACAACAGATCCACATAACATTTATGCTCAGTTTGGAAACTGATTCAAGTAGAACTTGAAATAACAAGATTTTTTTAAAAATTCTCAGTTATCTTATTATCTTATCTCAGTTTTAATGTAGATATATATTATAGAATCTGTATTCATTTTTTCATTATCTTGTATAGAATAGACCGTATTAACATCTAGGCAGGAAGCAATCATCATTGCTTCTTTTACGTTGTCAATATGATTACTGAATATGATTATATCCCTTGATTTGCAATAATTTAAACTTAATTATAAGTTTCTGAATAATTTACTTGCTACATAAGCCAGATAGCATGCAATGTGAGAATACATGGGAGGCAATATCTATATTATTGTTTCATGCCAGTGTCTATGATGAGAACTTATTACATAAAGAACTATTAATAAAACTATTGTCTATCTAATTTCTTTATTCATAAATACTTCACAAGTCAGGAAAATACATTAAAAAAAGAAAAAAAATAAAGGGGGACACATTATTATTTGAGACTACCTTTTAAAAGTCTTAAAAGCCTTTAGGTTTTGAATTTGTTTCCTTTCTCCTATATACCCCTGTAATTCAGAATTACAGACCAGTTACATTCCTTGTTTAAGTGTGGAAGAAACAGAAATAAGAATTACATATTTTCAAGCAAAAAAAAGTCAAGAGAAAGAACAGCTAAAAGCACTCCGAACCCAATAGTCCCAACTTCAATGTCATTATAAGACATAAATGAGCAGTTTCAATTTATATGACAGATTATATGTCAATATAATATTACAATTTTTCTGTAACATGAGCATTGATAATGGTTCTAAAAGAACCACACTAGACTGGACAACAAATGATAGTTCCTCTGCCCTCTTTCATATAGATTAAAAAAACCCTTATTTTTCTAAAGCTAGTTTTTTTTGCTTCTCAAAAAGGATTTCTCCTAAAATAATTGTAAATGTTGGGATGAATCAATATTAAAAAAAAAAAAAGTTATGATCTAATAACTGGACATTAATTTCAATGAGTGAAAAAGGTATTGAGTCTCTTGCTTCATTAGTGTCACATATTAGGGTAAGTAGACAACGATGACCCTCACAGCTATAGGTAAGATTTCAGAAGGGCAGTAGATGGGGAAGAAAGTAGCCAGGGTAAGTATATATAAATATGTATATCACACAAACACATGGATAAATATTTATACATCAATATGTAATAGAATATGACTGAAAAAATGTGTAAGTAGATGCAATAGTGCAGTGTTAATTTAGGTTTGGCAAACCAGTGCCATATTTTCTTAACAATTACACTGATGCAGCTGTAGTACATCAGTTCTGGATACAGTTCAGCAGTGAACATCTCCATGATTCTGTAAAGACCTATCCATGTATTCAAGTTAAAAGCATTTAGAAAAAATTGCTCTTGCAAAGCCAGTGTCGAATTCTGTAGTGAGTACGTGGATCTCAGATGTTGTCAGCTGTTCTTGGCTCTGACAAGCATTTTGACTAGAAAACATCTGTCAGGTGAAACTGATGAACTGTTTCTTAGAAATATTGACATAAGAATATCAGGGTGTTTTTTTTTTTTTTTTTTTTTTTTTTGGTACAAACCATAAATACTTCTGTCAAAAGTCTTGGGTTTTTTGGGTCTGACTATTTCAATGTCCACCTATCTCCCTCTGTTCACTTTCAGTGAAGAAGACAAACACCTCTACCAGAAAACTAACTAAAGGTTATCAGACTCTCCATCATTAAATCAGCTACATGGAGAACAGTTTGCTATAATTTTATGGCTAATAGTTCATATCACACATGAGGTGAATTAATAATATAGATATGAAGAAAAACAATTTATTAATGTTAATAAGTCTTCCAATAAAATTTCCAGGAGGACCTATAGTGATAAATTGAATAATTATGAGTATAATTATGATTAACTAGAACCACAGTTTCATGCTAATGCAATAATAATGACACAAAAGTGTAGGTCATGAATTTTAACTGCTCAGTTATTCCAAATTTCCAAAAAGAGAGGGAAAAAAAAAACCCTCACCCACAAAAAAATCTTCTCAGCCTTTTAATCTGATCAAGTTATGCTTTGCTTCCAGGAAAAAAAAAAATTAAAAAAATCACTGTTTAAATAGACATCACTTTGCTAATTTTTAGTGGACTGCAGGAAAAAAGAAGTCATCCCATTTAATTAGAAATCTAGTAGTATGTTGAAAGCAGGAAATGGATAGTGTATGTAGCACACTATGAATCACCTATTAATCCCCTGGTGAGGATCCTCTTCTCTCTGAGGAAAAAAAAAAAACACACAGAAGAATTATGGTTAAATTTCATTACTAACGTAGAATTGTCATACTTGTGTTTATATATGCGGAAGGATATATGGAGAATAATCACCCCAGAAAAAGGTGTGCAAATGTTCAGTAATCATATCAAGTATAAGCTGCACCTCACAAGGTGAAGATCAGATTAATTTTTTGCCAAATCATTTTGGTATGGAGGATAGTGAGATAAGCAGAAAAAAGGTTGGTGAAAGGTTTCTCTAAAACCAACGAATTTCATTTCTGATAATTTATTGCAAAAGCCAATTAATCTCTCCGGCTTTGGGATGATTCAGAGCAATGTAATGCAGAGTCCAAGACAATTGCTGTAGTTTTGGTTTAATGTGTCCCACTGATAGTGTAAACTGGTTTTTGTTCATTAAAACTTCTGGACATTAAAAGTAGTGGAGCAAAACTAATATATATTAACAGCATATGTGTCTTTAGTTCTCTATTCCATTTAGTACAAGAAAAGAATTTTTTACACTTTTTCTTCACAATATGGAAAAACTATGATATAAAAATACATATTTTCAAATTGCAGGCAGTGACTTGTTTTCTCTATGCAGAATGTGAGGACAAATTTATAAGGAAAGTACAGCTATGGTTCAATTGTGTTTCTCTGATGACTAGCTGATTAACCCAAAGGGCTCTAAGGAAAAAGACTCTTGTCTTTTTTTCTAACCAGTAATCCTTGAGGACTCCTTGAAAAAGCAGAAGTTAGTGAGGACCAGGTTTAAGCCAGGGAACATGCTGACATAATCTACAAGAATTTTCCTTATCATTGAGCCCATCTCCTGGTCCCGCTTGGTGAGAATAGATACATGTGCCCTCTCCTCTCCTCTCCTCTCCTCTCCTCTCCTCTCCTC
>VXBI01001260.1:32745-64066 GCA_013397375.1 Toxostoma redivivum
CTCTCCTCTCCTCTCCTCTCCTCTCCTCTCCTCTCCTCTTCTCTTCTCCCTTGACACTTGGCACTGAAGGCCATAACAATACAGGATTGTAATTGATTTGTTTTCAGATAATTCAGGTCAAACCATTTTCCTTATAGATTTTATTCCCACCATAATGCAAATCTGTCAAGTTTTGAAGATAATTTTCAAGGAGTACTTAAAGTGCATTTGTGTTTGGAAAGAAACAGAATTAGAAGGAAAGGAAGAGAATATATTTTACTGGAAGATATGTAAGAAGAGTGCAGTTATAAACTGATTATATCAATAATATTATCAAAGAATGCCCAATACGTTATTTTAGTCCTGTGGGGAGATAGAGCAGTAAGTTGGGTTATTTGGTTTTTGTCTTTTCTCTATACAGACATTTCTGGGTTACCATCGGTGCTTCAACAAGGATGTGGAAGTAACAGGATTTTTTGAAGAATCACAGGGGGAATGTTTAGAAAAATATAAAGAGAAATGGGAATAGATAGTTATATAAAAGTAATGAATTGCACAGTGCTTCAAGAAAGAGTTTCTAAATAACAGTGTAGGAAGTATCAAAGAAATAAAGTGGCATAGAAAGCAAGCCACACTAGGATAAATGAAGAGGATAGAAACGAGCCTGAGGCATGAACAAGAGGTTGCTCCAGATTCTGGTAGGGATTTAACTCTCATTTGAACAGCCTAATTTAATCTCAAAGCTAAAAGAGGATATAGCTGCATTCACTTTCCTTGTTCCCTTGAAATTAGGAACACTTTAAAGCATTGATCCCACACTTTGCTCATCAGTTTTCAGCAGCCAACAATATTAAGCTTTAATTTGTAACACACAATGTTAGTATGGTTTCAGCTACAGTGGAGCCAGATAACATTTCCTCTTACATAGACAGAAAAAATATAAAAAATGAACCTGACCAAAGGTTAATAATTAATATAGTTCCCAAGAATACTTTTTTAAATTGAGAACAGATGACTTAAATAAAAATAATAAATTTCTATTTCAAAGGCTTTTGTGCTAAGATTAATAACTCTAGTAGATTGAAATGGAAACAAAGTAGATAGCTCATGCCTCCTGCATTTTTTTTTCTTCTTTCTTTTTAACCTTGCTTTTGGGACTAAGTCAGAGAAGTGAATGAAATCTTTACAATGGAATAATTGAAATTTGGCTTAACTTGATTATATCTTCAGAAGGCAGAAAAGCTATAGAAATTATCTCATGGGATGTTTGATGCATTAGTATGGAAAATTTTATGTTTCATGGACTCATATGTTTTAACTAAAATTTTTAATATTATTGTCACTATTCTATATTTTATAGTTTCAAACATAATATGAATTTTTCAGGTTCATATTCCCAGTTAAATCTGCGAAACTGTCTTTCCACTTGAAAATAGTATCTTTATTCTTGCTTTGAGAGTTTCCTAACTTTCTTCAAGTTTGAATATTACTTATTTCTTAATGAACATATGAAGACAGAAGTTAATTTACTGTCACTGAGGGTTTTTTTTTTCATTTTGTTCTTAAATAGCTATGAGCAGTACTGAACATATCCAAAAACTTTACACTCTTATTTAGAAGCACATCTACAGTTTTGAGTACTTTCCACTCCACCTGAGTGCAAAACCACTCCAAATCCTGCATCAGGAAGTGCAAAAGCAAGAAAACTTCTGGGATGAGATAGTTTAAAAAGTTAAAAAAAGAGGAAAGAGAGAGGAGAAAACTAATTGCAACCCCCGCAAAAGCATAAATGATGCAAAGGCAGTCACTCACTGCCTCCCACAAGTAGATAAATGCCCATAGAGTCTCTGAGCAATGAGTACCTACCCAAATCCCCTCCTGCTCTTCCTTCTTACCCCTGAGCATGATGACACGTACCATGACATATCCCTTAGGCCACCTGGGGTAAACTTTTCATGGCTGTCTCTCCTCCCAACTTTCGGTGCATCCCCAGCCTATGTACTGAAGGAGTCAGAGTGAGAAACAGGGAAACAATTACTGATCCACCAATAGCTGAAGCACTGGTGTGTTATCAACAGTGCTTTGGTCACAAATCTAAATTAAAACATAGCATCATATGGCTTACTATGAAAAAATTAATTGCACTCAGATTCAGTACGACCCCCTTAGAATATCAGACAAATGTAACAGTGTTTACAAAAAAACAAACAAAAAGCCCGAACAAACTAACAAAAGAACAAAAATAAAACAAAACAAATAACCAAACAAAAAATCCTCAAACCCAAGCAAAAGCACCAAACAAAACAATATCCATATTTAAATATATTATAGTACCTCTTATGTGCTTCCATCATCAAACCTGGGCTGCTTAATACCATTATTCTAAATCCTTTCTGCATGAAAAATTTTAATAAATGAATATACAGTAAGAAACCAGAAAGAAAAATTAGTCTAACTCTGTTCTTTTGAGACCAACTTCTTTCTGATTGCTAATCAGATATTCTAATAATCTAAGCTCTTACTTCAAAAAGAATTACTTAAGAATATTACATGCTTATTAAAAATTAACTCTGTCTTCTAAAAATATTGTAAGATATTAGGAGTCTATTGTGAGTGAGGAGCATTTAATTCTATGTAGGTCTAGTATAGCTCTCAAAAGATATATACAAGGCCATGAGTAAAACAGACAATCAATCAAAGTTTAAAAGTAATATACAAGGGGTTTATCATACTGTTTATAGTAATATATCAAATCACTCCTGCTGTGTTTGGTAGGTGTTTTATGCAGATTTTGTGCCTTAGAGCCATACTTAAATCTTTTTTTTTAAGAGGCTGTGCAAATATATAATGGCCATACCTTAATTGCTGTTGTCAAGTACTGATATCAGATTTGTCATTAGTGTGTTCTAAGGTGTTCATTAACAAATGGAAAAATGCTCTGGCAATCCAGCTTTAACAAGAAAGATTAGAAGTACAGCAAATGCTTTCACAAGCATGCCTGTTGGCCTTCACTTACATCTCTGGAATAAAGAAGGAACTGACCTACTTAAAAGTGCTAAACACTTTGAAAGAGGGATAGGTAAAAAAATTAATAAATAAATACCTTGAATTGTACAGATTGTTTTATAACTCTATTGCTAAACATAAGCATGTGGATTGCTCTTCTTTTTTTACACAATTTAAATATGCTCCCTCAACTTTGTCTAGAAGTTGACTAAACACATCATAATATTAGTTACTGCAGAATGGTTTTGAAGAGCCTTTACACTAGGTATTCAGTTTCTCATTTTTTAATAATTATTAAATCTAAGGTTTCTATACTTAGGTAACATTCTGCCGTCCTTTTTGAGAGATGCCTTTAAAAATTTTAACATTTTGGCATAAAGACTTCAGAATGCTTTATCATATTTTTTTTTTTACTTTTATAAACATTTAGAAATATTGTATGCTTTTGAAGCTGAATGCTTAATATATGAATGGGTCTAAACAAAATTTTTAAATTTAGTAGGAAAAAGATGAAATTCAATTTTATTTTAATTCCACATTTGATGGTGTATCAACAACTATTTCATGAAACATTTCCATAAAAGCTTTGTGTTAAAAGTAGTAAGTCTATACAATGAGAAAATTAGAAATTTACCACATATCTTAGTAACAAGTAGGAAAGTAGTGCATGTGAACAATGAGGCACAAGTATTACTGTATGGTTAATGTAACAATGTTAAGAATGTGTATATATAATTAAGCTGCCTACCTCATGTTACCCAGCAATGGTCCTGCTCTAATATAAATCTGAGCTGAACTTGAAAGCTCTGTTAAGTCAGAAGTCTGCTGAGGATGTTCCTTCAGGCACACTGGTACTTCCACAAACTGTGCCATGTACAAGTTTCCCTTCTGCTGTTATCCTAGATGTATTTGAAGAGAAAAATTACTACAGATGACCACATTTCCATATAGGTGAAGTCATATTCGATTGGAAGGGACCTACAATGATCAGCTAGTCCAATTCCCTGGGCAATTCAGGGCTCACGAAAAGATAAAACTAGTTACTAAAGGCATTGTCTTTCAGTTTGTAGCAATTACCCCTTGTCCTATCACTTCATGCCCTTGTCAAATATCCCTCTCCATTTCTCTTGTAGGCTCCCTTCAGCTACTGGAAGGTGCTCTAAATGCTCCCCAGGAGCCTTCTCTTCTCCAGGCAGAACAACATCAACTCTCTGACTCTCTCCTGTCTTCACAGGAGAGGTGCTCCAGTCCTGTGATCATTTTCGTGACCCTCCTCTGGATTCACTCCAGCGGAAGATACTGGGTCTGATGTTGCTTCATTTGGCCCCCCAACGAGGGGAGGGGTGTCTCTGTAATCTGTCATCAGACACCGTGTATAATAGGCTGAGTTGCAAAATGGGGTATTTCATAAATTCTGGGCATATCTTTGGAGAACAGACTAAAAAAAAATTTTATATACTTTTACACTATCAACAAAAAGTAAATCACCCCTTTTCAGTTGTGATACACTACAATAATTGATATTGCTCTAACACAATCAGTGACAAGCATAATAGAAATTAATTGTATGTGATATTAATCAAATACCATTTAAACAATCATCACGTAGTTAGAAAACTTGCACTCTGTTGAAAAAAGTAAGACAACAGAAAGCTAACCATAATGAAAAGCACAGGATTTAAATCAGAAAGGAGTAATACTGCATTCTCTGTTCTGTTCTTCATTTAACTATGCATGTTCAAAATAGATCTGTGAAATGCTCCATGAGAAACTGAAGCCAATGCCTATTAAAACCAGGAATACATTTTGCCATGTTTCACTGAATTGCTCTGAGCACGAATCTTCCCGAATTGATTCTAACAGCTGCTATTGAAACAAAAGGTAGTCAGCATTTTGCATATTTAGCTGAGGACTAAAATGCAGACTTTAAAGGCTTTCAGGTTTCACTATTTTAAACATGGCTGGTAGTTTCTTTTTCTGTTATGTATGGTCACAAATGAATTCATTTGTAAAGTGAATTAAAGAGTTAGAGCCAAAGAGTAGTTCTCCTAATATATGCAAAAGGTAGAATTAAAATTCAGACCTCTGAATCTTGGCAAACTGTTATAATCTAAATCCATTTTTCAAGACATAATTATAACTTCATTGGTATAAAAGAAAACAATGTAAAACCTTCACTTCCAGAAAACAGAAATTATTCATGTCCTTCGTACTCTTAAAATAAATTGCTTACAACAAATTTAAGTATAAATGACTGTCAAACTGTGATCAAGGAGCTAGAAATTTATTTTCATTTTAATTTATTCTCTTCCTTTCCCAATTTGTCAAACAAGTAAAGGCCATTTGCAAGATGGGATAATTTACATAATTGCGATTAACCTGTTTCCTTCAGATTTTTATACTATCAGTTACCTTATTCCACTGATGACACTATACAAATAAAATTAATACATGTGATTTTTTCATGTTTTTGAACAATTTTTGTTAATTGATGGTACAGTGCCATTCACCTAATTGAAGTGGCCAGGTAAGAGCAAAATCATCTTTAATTAATCAGCTGCCCAAATACTAGTGTTACAGATTGATATTATTCAAGGAGACAATCACTTAATTGATTGATTTAACCCCGACTGAGAATTTGTTTAATAATTTTTTTCATACCATTGAAGAGAATTAATTTTAATATTTGGAAGTGATGAGTAGAGGCAAACAAACCTTGTTACTATGTGAGTAGTTTAACAAAACAATTACTTATATGGTTTGATTTCTCACTGAAAGGATATGCTTCATATATGTATTTTGCAGTTATAGCTGTTTATTTTTTAGGGGGGAAAAAAGTCTACATTATCTTTCATGACCTGATAGAAATCTGAAAGAGTAAGTTAAATTCTAGTGAGGCTTGTACTTCATCAACAGAACCACTAAATGAGTTTTAATTTCAACAACAAATTGTGGCTTCATTTTTCACTTTAACATTAAACACAAACAGATATAAATTAACTCTTATACTACAGGATGAATTGAGAAAATTTTCCTCAGCTGGTATCAAGGATAATATAAACCAGGTTTCAACATAATATAATTTTCAGAGAAACGTTTCAAAATGAAAATATACTATAAGCATTGTAGTAAATTGTATTTTATCTGCAGAAAGTCTTTGAGATTACAAGACTCACAGAAGAGATAAAATAAGGGTCCTTTCCCTGAGGCACAAATATGATGTTCATTGTGGGGATCACCTTCTCCTCATTACTGGGATCTGCTTGGTTTAATTTGTACATGTTACCTCACCATGGGCTGGTGCCTGTTGACTGCTGCAAGCTGAGTGTGAGTGTGACCCTGCAGCCTCCCCAGTTTCAGCCCCCTTGGGTTTTATTTTGTTGAGCAGTGATCCCCTCTGTTTGCCAGAACCTTCCCACAGCTTTTAACTGGGAATGGCAAATATGGCACTTTCTGGGCTATGCATTTTATTCTTATTTACATGTAAAATGTGTAACCACCGCTAACATGAGTTTTTATAAATTCAATACATTAAAGAGCTTTTTCTTTTCCTTCTTTATATTTCCTGTACTTTGCATAATAAAATATTTTGGGAAAAAAAGAATGCACATCCATGGTTGCTAGAAATTTTTTAGACTAGTCACTAATCAGAACAAATTCTAAGACATTTATAAACTTACTTTTTTAATGAAAAGCCAATTATTCACAAAAATGTTGTTCTGACATCAAACACTTTTTTTTTAAGTGTTTTAAAATTTTTACAGTACCAACATAAGTTGATACAGTTTTTGGCTTTGTATCAATCATTTTGGCACAACTTTAAAGTTCAGTATAAGAATAGATTATAATATTTTTATTTTAAGTTCACATACCATGGCAGAAAAGGAACACTTGATCATAGAAGTCCATTAAATTCCATTTTAAATGAATAGTTGCAGAACTTTGTAGTGATTAATTTTTAATTCTCCAGTCATGGTGGCTTAACATACAATTGTTGATGTAAAAACGTTTTTTTATAATAAAAGTAAGTGAAATGATAAAGCGAAGGCAGTAAATTTTCTGTGACTATGTTTTTTATTTATATGAAGGCAATCTCTGCTGCAACTTTTAAAACTGGACTATCAAGGCATGTAAACACAAGATTAAGAAGTAATAAAATGTTTCAGTGATTATAAATGTAATCTTGTTGTGAGTAAGAGACTCTAAAATCTAGGGGAGGAAAGAACCAATTTTAATGTATATTAAAGGTGCTGTATTATCTTGCCTCTGAAAATCTTTATAAACTAGCTGTCATGTAGAGCTAAGTTCTTAACTTTCTTTAATCATATAAAACAAATAATAATGGACTGAAGTAAAGGAAGTTATTTTAATTTTTATTGTCATACAGATTATCATTATCTAAATGGATTTGAAAAAGATATGATTAAGAAGACTCCTTTTGCCAAAAATCATAAATAGTTGAGTTGTCTTTTGTGATTGATAATAGTTCACTTACGATGGCTGCTAAAAAGCAGATTTTCTACTTATCTCTGCAGGTGACAAAAAAATCTATGGAGTGACATAGACAAAAAAAATTCCCTTACATGGGCAATATCCCATGAGCAAAACCTTATTTTTGTACCATGTGTTCTTGTGACAATGAGTATGAGTCAAAGAAAAAAAAGTAGGAAGAAGTGCATGAGAACAGCAAAAAGATTCCTCCCTGCCAACTGATGGTTTATGGTGTACACCTGCTAGTGTATCCTTCCTACTCATGTCTGCAACGAAACCCACACTTTAGTTATTAAATGGGAGAAACTTGGTCTAAAAAGTAGCTAAGGCAATTTAAAAACTAAGAAATTAAATCTTATTAGCATCTATATTGGCCATTTTTTTTTCCTCAGGTTATATGCTTTTTGCAGATTGCACTGTAGTTTACAAATGCTGAACAAGATTTTTATGTTCCAATTTGAATACTAGAAGCATGTTAACCATTGCAGCATTGGCTGCTTGGCTGGGCAAACTAAGCCACACAGAGCTCGTTGTCTATGTGGTAAGACTGACTAGAATGTTTTCCATACACGAACCTGCCTCAGATGTTTGGGCACACTGATATCTGCAGCATAGAAATTCCCCTTATTTAGTTCAATCTTTCCTTAATCAAAACCATACTGCAATGTGAGCAGATGTTTAGTTAATTTTAACTCCTGTAATTAGCATAATGACATCTAAGTCTTGTTTTTCATTTACAAAAATTAAAAATAGTTATATAAGATTAAAAAGATTTCCTGCTTTATGTAAAAAAAAAAAAAGAACTATTTGGAAACATCAACTAGATATGTGTTCAGCACTGTTATTTTCTGGAGTCATCAGCAGTACTCATAAAGTCCCTTTAAATTGTGTGGGAAGTCTCACCGATTTGCAAAGTCATACCCCTGAAAGTAAAGTGAGCTTTTTTGAGTTGGATACAATATTGTCATTTTGAGAAGAACTTGGAAGGGGAGCTTTTATTCCAAAAATATTTTTTTTGCAGATTATCCAACTCAACAGATGGCCTCTTTGGGTGTCATGCACTTGCTCTTGGTCGTAATAATGAACACTGTCTCACAGAGTTTTCTGAACACAAGCAAGCATATATTATACACCAAAGTCCCTAAATTATCTTAAACTATTAGTATATATCTATCTATTTACATTTATGGGCATCACAAGCTCTTCAGATTCATTTTCTTAAAGTGTCTTTCAGAGTCATTATTACTTCATTGTGCTGGAGTAATATGAAGTAATATGAATTACTTCATACTCCGAGTGTTGCAGAAGACACTATGAATATTTAGGGCACCTTCTGTGGTTGCTCTCTTCATGCACAGCATGGTGGGAGCTGCCTGCTGTTGTCAGGACACTTTTATGACTGCAGAGTGAAAGAACTGCAGGGGCTATGCTTGGAAGTGAGTTCCACACACCACCATTAACTGAAAACCATCTGGAGCATCTACAGATGCTTGGATCTGACTTATCCTGTTGTTGCCAAAGTGCTGCAACGCTATCTAAAGGGATGTCAAAAGGTGGTGACTTCCTATCAGAAAGATTTATTATCAAGATGCCTGCTAATACGATACCTCAATTCTGAAAATAAATAAATTTTAAAAATAAGCAAAACACTTCAGATTTCACTCATGTCAGCTGAAATATGTGCTCCTGTTATGTATTCAATAGGTATTATATTGTCTATTCTAGACTTTGTTCTTATCTAATTTTTTATAATCTACTGAAGTTCTTCTGTTTCTACTGTATTGTTCTTCACATGTATTCTGCTTTCAAATTCAGACACTGCTAATCTAATCTATGATTTTTTGAGAATTTTTAACCCAATATTTCTTTGGAGATTTTTTGAATTCCAAAATTAATTCTAGTAAATGTATGACTATAAAGAAAGCCTAATGCTGAAATGTTAAGGACAATGCCTACTTCTTGCTATTAGTTTGCTTTGATTTTGATCTTCAAAATTAACAAGTCCTGAAGTCTATTCTTTTTCAAATGTAGATGGTCCTTTCTGTCTAGCAATGTTTCTGGAATAAATTACATGAGGCTTCATTTTCAGTTACTAAATGAAGAATATCAAAGTAGCAACCTGCCCAGGCACTCAGAGATTCAGTCCAGCTGATTTTGAGTACTTATTGACCATGTCTATGATGTCATTTTTGCATGTCCCAGGGGCTGAGCTCAGTTTTCTCTACAACAGATGAGGGCTGATTTACAGATTTTGCACATTAGCAGATCTAACTTGCAGTGCACATCAACACATAAATAAAAAATGAGTTTTAAATCCTTTTGCATTTAGCCTCTCTAGCTTACACCACGCTTATGTCCTGTACAACTTCATGACCAAACAGGCAAATTCCATGCAGGTAATTTTATTTTTTTAGTTAGTAGTCACTGTTTAGCACCTATTAATGCAAAGGTGCTGTATTTGGAGGTGATCCAAATGAACTATCACTATCTGGTTGTCATTCTTGATCCCATACCACAAAGAGATGACTCATATGAGACTATACTTTAGGATGGTACTGGAACCACAAATAACTTTGGAACTTTTCAGCAATGAAGAAAGAGCAATAGAGCAGATTGTACTAGAAAATATTCACAACTAACTTAAAACTCGATTCAAATATGAGTAGGAAGAAGCACTCTACAATGAACACAGTAATCTTCCTAGAGGAAGAAGTAAGGATAATTTGCCATAACTCACCAACACTCTTTGTGAAGTCATTTTGAGGAAGACCAGCTAGCACCATTAAACCTAAGACTAGAAGAACATTGTAAGAGTGAGAACAATATCCAAGAAACAATAGGAAAGATATAAATATTATTGACAAGAACAATTTTAAATGCATTATCATGAATAGTTCTCTGTACTTGTTACATAATTTTGACTATCAATGTTAAAATTAATTTAACTGGACTAATAAGAACTCCCTGCTGTTATTTTATCTACACTGTTAAAGCATGAACTATATTAACAATAAATTCTTGGCTCTGCGCAGTCTGTGTTCCCTGTGCTCATAACAAGAATTTGAGACTGACAGTAACCATCTGCAAAGTGTTGACCATATGGCAGATATGGCAAGTGACCTCCTTGTAATACTGTTGGGAATCCTCCCGACAGCAAGATTTTGAAACAACACGAGGTCCCTACAGGTAGTTGATCCCTACCAGCTTTTGTGTGCTGATACCCGAGACAAAAAAAACCAAAAAAACAAAAACAAAAACAAAAAAAAAGACTAACTAGAAAGCTTCTGTAACTCTCCAGATTGTTTTCTTACACTGTGCTGAAACTCTGACAGGTATATTGTCAAAAGTAGCATGAAAGTATGCAATGTGCTGTTGTGAAGGATTGAGTGGAGAAACGTAGCTTTGTATTGGAAGACGCTTTCAAGTTGGAGAAACAAAATTACCTATATTGTCTGTTTGGGAGATATGGGTGTGTACAGCTGGTCATCTCTCCTTTCATGAAAACATAAGTTCCTTCTTGGACAGAGCTTGGAATTACACATCCCTGCAGGTATGATAAGGAGACTAGAGGACTGGAATAAAGCAGTGAAATAATTTCATAATACAGATGAAGTCTGTGATCCATAAATGCTGGCAGTTACTCAAACATGAGCTAATACTATATCAAAATTTGTAGCAAGAGAAACTTTTAAAATTTTCTGAAATTATGAGTTACTAATTTTCTCAATCAAAAGGGATTATTATTAAAAAGTCACTATGACAAGTTTTGTGATTAGGATAGAATATCCATGAGATTAAAAAATAGCAAGCAAACAAACAAACCAACCAAAACAGCCAGACAACACCTTTCCTGATCAACTAAACTCCATGCTTTCTTTGTTCTTAATGAATAAGAAGGTTTGAAACACTGAAATGTGACTTTGTTATCCTGCTAGTAAAATGTTAGGAAAATTATCACTGGATTTCACTTAGGGCTTCTTCTGCCCTCAGTAGATTCATTTAAGAAACACCTATATTTCACCTCTCAATAGCACATTGTCTGCAGGGCCTGACAACTAATAACTTGCAGGATGCGTCAACATCTGTAAGTCCTTGCTTCACAGATGTTCTTTAAGCTACATGAAAGAAATCCCTTGTCACCTCTCTCCATGCAATTCCAATTCTCAACTAATTATGAGTTTGTGTATAGTGATGATCACCCCCATGTGTCACTGAAGGAATTATGAATAAAAATTTTATGCAAATGAAACTCTGCTGGTGTCGCTCCACCAGGAGATGGAAGCAGAGAGTAATTTTTCCCATTTGGATACAGGTTCTTTATGGGTTCTCAATAAACCTTTCCTGTAGAAGTCTGCACATATGACTGTTCTTTGCATTCATATAAGATTTGCAAGAAAGACCTTTGTAATCTAGAATGCCAACTTTAAAAATATCTATTTTTCCAACTAATTCAGTACTATAGCAGAAGAAGGGACTCCTTCCTGTGAGTTTAAACATTCTGACAATTGTTTGTTTGTTTGTTTTTCTTAAATTCCTAGGGATATAGTCCTAATATTTCAGACTACCTTTTTTTTTATTTTATTGAAAAAACAGATATTAGACTTATACTTTTATTACCAGAAGAATTTCTGAGTTGCAAAAAGAGAGGCTCCTTTTCCCATGCTTTCTTCTCTGTGAGTTGCTGAAACCCTTATTAAATGCTTAACTAAGAATATTTCCATTAATTCATTTTGTTTTAACATGAGAAAATAGTGAGATAAAATTCGCCCAGAAAGATTAATCAAATAATAAGAGCAAAATGTTGGAATTTTATTTGCTTCACCATCAGCTCCTGAAAACATACAAAATCACTGTAACACGATTTAATAAAAATACATGACTCTTTAATTCATGAAACTCATGTCTCCATTTCTTAAGGTCTGAATTTTTCCTCTTGGGAATCTAGTGCCACATACTCTAGAGGCCTTCACAGAAAAAACAGAGAGCCAGGGAAATAAAGCAAAAAGCTTACACTCAAATTTAGTGTATAGATGACAGTAAAGACACCTTGAATACTCAAACAGAAAGATCATAGAGAAACACAAATTTGACTAGACAATATTAAACATTGTCAGAAACATGAGCTGGTAAGAGTAAATGGAATACAAAAATGTTTATTTCCACAGTATTATCTGATAAAGGACATTGTCAAATGGAATAATAAGGCAAAGAAGGAAGTCATAAACAAAATATACAGGGATAAAAGCTAACAGCCAATATGGAGGCAAAGACAAGAAACTGACCTAGTCAGTAGTATCGTGAATGAGTGGGCCATCACCAAGGAGCAGGCAAAGGGGGAAAGGAGGACTTTGCAAACCTGAGGGACTATTTGGGAGGACCAGTGGGACTGTGTGAAGAAAGAAGCAAATCAGGGAGCTAAGGAGGAAATACACAGAAAAGGCTACAAGAGTCCTGTTGTGTGTAAATGGTATTGGTCAGTACAGCTGTCTGACTGAGTCCTGTATCTGATCACCACAGTCTCTCTTACCTCCTTGCAGCTTCTTTTTAAACCTCTGCATAATGTCATTCTCTATCCTATGTGTGTTTGTGCTGCAAGGACAAAGTGCCAGCTCCTTGTGAGAACTCTGTGTGTGAGCAAAAGCTGATGCCAGCTGCTGGAGACAGATGGAGGGCGTGTACGCCCCTGGCCTGTGGTCAGCTATGAGAGAGGGTGGAGTCTCAAAGCCAGCTACTGGAGGAAGTGGAGGCTGTTAACCTCCAACAATGGGTTAGGAATGGTATGTATCCCAAAAAACAGATAATGGGGTCACTGGTGTAACTGAGGATCTCAGTGCTGGCAGCTGTAGCTGGTAGCAGGTCCTCAGGACACAGCCTGTGCTGAGTGTTGGCTGTTGGAGCTCCAAGTGTCTTTATCTTACCCAGTCACACATGGGAGTGCTTGAGCTGTCCGAAGGCATTTGCTAGAAAACCTCAAGCTGAACCAGCAAGCAAGCAAGCAAGCAGGAGAGCCTCAGGCTGGGCCACAGGTACCATGTGGGTGGAGGAATCAGATGATCCATGATTTTGAGGTGCCTGTGGGATGAGTGAGCAAGTGCTGTGGGTGTGCGGCCAGCAGCAAGGCGGATCAGTAGGTGAGTAGAACCATAAGTTAGGGGGCTGGGATGAAAGCAGGGCTGCCAGACAGAGGGGCTGTGTAAATACTCAGGGAACCACAAATGTGCCTGTGCATCCAGAGAGTTTTATGTGTATGCCTGTATCAGTGAAATCCAGCCTCTGCCAGCCCAAGAACAGGGGGGGTTGGGTGCCTGTGCTTTTATTTTTGTGAGTCCTATATGCAGGTATTGTTGAAGGCAGCACTGTGTCTGTAACAGCCTGTGTGGCTGGCCATGCCATTGTCCTGCATATGTTTCTCTGTGTGCGTCTCTGGGATATGTAGTGAAATTCACTTCAAGTTCTGTCTGCAAACAGCAGTGGCAACTGTGTCCCTCAGTCTGGGAAAAGCCCTGGGTCCCTGAGGAAATGGGCTCCAGTGGCTGTCAGGAGAGACTCCTGAAATGGTTCTGGTAGAGCCAGCCTTGTGCCTAACATCCTTTAACATAAAGTATTAGACCTACTATAGATTGATGCTATAATATTCTTCTCTGTTTATGTGAACACATTCATCTGAATGAGAAAAAACACCTGAGATGTGTTAGCAAACTCTTCCATCTCATCTCTTGTTTCTAGAGGAATTTAAGTCACCATAATGCTTTAATACTCTGTATGAGACCTGAATATATCATTAACTTTGCCAATTTGTTTACATGGATTTTTCAATGACCATAAACTTCAAAAGACATTTAGGAAAAGATAAAATGGTCTTAGTTCTACTAGCCATGTATAAAGTGCACCATGAATCAAGATTAGCTGGAGGACTGTCCTCAAGAATGCTCTTATGCATTTACAATTTCTTTAGAAGATAAGGGTAAATTATTTTAGATGTAATAATTTATTTAATAAATATGCATATTTATAATTTTATATTTTAAAAAATGTGACACAGATAACCACTTTAAATATTACTCATGAAAACTAATTTTGAAGTATGTCTGCTAATTTGTGACTTCTTTATTTATCATTTACTGCGGCTGCTGTCCAAGTCATTACTAAAATCATCTGGTATGTGTTTAATTTTCTTAAAATCTGCAAAGATACCATTCATAAGACATTGGCAAATACCTGATTGTATCATCATATTGGGCAAAAGAAAAAAAGTACTTGTGAGAAACTAAATAATCATCTTTTACAAGTCATACATGAAAATAACTCCACTGTAAAATTGCTTTCAAATACTTGCACTGATACTCAATAAAGTTAATTTTCCAGAATCTTTCTTACAAATTACAACCAGAGCATAG
The DNA here is from genome assembly GCA_013397375.1 of Toxostoma redivivum. Classification (NCBI taxonomy): domain Eukaryota; kingdom Metazoa; phylum Chordata; class Aves; order Passeriformes; family Mimidae; genus Toxostoma; species Toxostoma redivivum. The sequence goes on from VXBI01001260.1 coordinate 47,619, forward strand.
AAACATATTTTTCAATAAAGAAACTAGAAGCATTATGAATCCTTACAATACAAAGTGATCTGCTTCCTGCCATTTCCTAGAAAAGCAGGCAGAATTTTTACTGTGACAACCTCCCAATGAGTCATACAGTCTTTGGGTAGCTGATACAGTCACATAAATTTCACTTATTCATTTAAAAACTGTTTGCTATACCCAGCAGAGAAAAACTGGTTTCATAAGGACTTGTCTTGCATAATGATTTTAAGATTTACTGTTGCATTTTTCACCCATGCTTTGTTACATTATTGTCACAATGGATAACCACAGATACAGGGGTTTTTTTAAAAAGACGTTTATAGCAGCTGATGTTTGAATAAAAAATTGAAATTAATACAGACCACATATGGGAAATTATTTACACATTTTTAAAAGGCACATTTCATTCATTTCTGAAGTTTTTGCCAAGTTAATTCTTAGAGTATTGAATATTACTCTTCCTATTTATCATACAGAGAGATACATAATTCTTCAGTACTGGCATTCTTAGGTTTTGCTATCATTCCACTGTGAGAGTAAAATGCAGGATGGTCCCTACAATATTGATTTTCCAGTGGAGGATCAGTACCAAACAACAAAGGGTAAAATGGAGCAATGCTGATGGCCACAAAAATATCCCATTAAATTGTGAGGAAAGTGAAGGTAAAACTACCTCTAACAACCTTTCTAAAACAGCAAATCTAATCCTAGGTGGTAGTTGGATCAAAGTGACTTTTACACTCTGTCCTCTGATTCTTCCTTGAAAACACTTTTTCCTGATGGTACAGAAGTGAAGCTATAACAAAGAGCAGGAAAGAGGAGGCTTAAGAAAATCTTTGGCAATAAGAAGCTGTAGATATGTAATCTGCTTGATATTTTAAGAGGGTCTTCACTCAATACCTGTGGACAAGAATAAGAAAACACTTTTATTTATAGCTCAGCATAGTTAGTGATGTCAATATTGCTTTTGATCAATACCATATGCGGTTGAATCTTATCATGATAGTAAGCCTTTCCTCTGTGATCACAGAGAAACTGGATATTGTTGCAAAGAATTTTAACTAGTCCTTTTTTCTTAGTAGGTACTCAGTTCTTTCTTCCCAATGATAAAATGAGTAAACTTCTGACCATAAAATCACTTTTTTTGTCATATGCAAATTGAAAGTTACTTTTCTGATTATGTACCTATCTACTTAGGCGAATTTTTTTATCCTAACCTTTTTCTTGGATTATTTCTTTGACTAAGCTAGGAAGTGCTCAAATTACACCTACAACTTTTCCTAGATGTTTTCAAATTTAGTTGATTTTGTTTTTTAAATGTGTAGACAATGTAAAATATAACATTTTTATATTAGTCAAATTTACTGTCATTTACATCTAATTTTCTCTAATTTGTTGAGATCCCTTGAGTCTGAAAGAAGATAGTATTCTACTACCAGAAATGTCACTTTTTGTCATTCTTGTAACACTGCAGAATTTATATCTGATAGACCATCTCATCGTTAATCCCTGTGTTCTAAAGAATAAACAATCAGTCAGGTGAAGTAGAGAAGCTGTCTCTCTAGGAATTACTGTACTGGAGATCCATTTTACTCCAAATTTGGTGGTGTTTTGAACAGTGCTAGTAAAACAAGAGTATTTAGAAATGGACTCTGACAGGAAAGGACAAAAATCCCGTTCTCTGATGATTGTACATCTTCTAACTAGTGAGCAAGGTATTGCCCTTCCACTGTGCCCCTTCACAAGCTCAGGAGTGAGATAGCACTCTTTCTGTGAAAGGGACAATAATTTCACCTCTTAGAGCACATCTCTTATGTGCTTATGCAATTCGAAGTGTTGTTAGTTCTTTGATTGATTTTTATAATGTAGCAAGTGGATTTTTTTCTCTTTAGAGGAAGTTTCCCTTCAGGAATTATGCATAGATTGATTCTAGTACTCATAGTTAAGGAGTTCCTTATGGTTGGTGATTAATTTCATAGAAAATACATTAAAATGTAAATATTAATATTATGTACTTTTAGTCTGAAAAGATATTTTTGCCAGTGAGTATGAACTTGGGGTTAGATTGATATCTTAGAAGTATTTCATCTTATACTTCAACAAAGTCCACCTCATATTGACTATGCTTTTCTTCATCCCAGCTCTAAAAGCTGTTTTACCATCTTTTTTCTTTATTGTCCTCCTAGCATAAGATTAACAATAAAGTGAGAATTTTCATTTATTTTGAAAATAGCTGTAATTTTACTGATTTGACAGGTGCAAGAAACATAATGTCTGTATTTTCTGATAAAGCCTTTGCATATTTTGGGTTTCCTTGTAGGTCTAGTGTTTCCGCTGTTTTTGTAGATAATGCTCGCGATGGCTGGAAGATCAAAAGTGTGTTTTTCATTTGCAAATACAGCCATGAATTTTAATGAGCTGTTAGCCTAACTATGTAAAGTAATGCATGAGAGACAATGTTGATACTTGTTCTGTGTAAATCCCAGATGCAATATATTCATTCATTAGTGCATGAGTTTATGCCAAAATATTATGAACATTTTGATTATCTCATATTTGTTTGCTCAGCTGTAAGCCTTTTTAAGGTTTTACTTTAGGAGGGACTTTTCCCTCAAATATGGATTTTTTTTTCTTTTTAATAGTTTTAACTAAAATTGTTTTTGCAACTGTAGCAATAACAATAATGGAAATTAATAAAAGTCCCAAGCAAAATCTCTCTATAAATCACTGCTTGCCTTGATTATTTTTGGAAGTTATAGTTTCATACTAGATTATTTTTGGAAGTTATAGTTTCATACTAGGTCTGACTGGGATAGAGTCAAATTACTTCATGGCAGCCTATAGTGTTCTGTGCTTTGAATTCCTGTTTAAAACACTGTGAATAACACACCAGTGATTTTTGATTATTACTGAACAGTACCTGCACAGTGTGAAATTCTTCTCTCTCCCTTCCTTCATCTTCTTTTCCTCTGCCCAATGCCCCAGTGAGTAGGCTGAGGATAGGCAGGAGGCTGGGAGCATCATAACCAGGACTGGTTCCAAATTGACCGATGGGATATTCCACACCATATGATGCTATGCTTAGGACTAAATGCTCAGGAAACAACAGAAGAAAGGGATATGTTACTGATTGTGGCATTTGTCTTCCCAAGCAGCTATAATATACAGCCCTGCTTTCCAGGATGCAGATGGACATCTGCGTACTAATGGGATGTAGTGAATAAATTCCTTTTTTGAAGCAATTTCATTTTTTTTCCCTTTTAGCTTTCACATGCAGCCTTTGCTTTTTCTATTAAACTGTCATTATGTCGATCCATTAGTCTTCTCACCTTCCTTTTATTTTGTCTCAGCTCTGTGGAGAAGGGAGTGAGAAAAAGGCTGAACAGGTGTTGCCTGAGGTCATCACACTACAAATTTGAAAAATAGTATTTTCTACTCCAGAGCTTTTTAAGAAGTTTTATTCTCTCTGTTACATTGCAGCATATGCTGCTAAAGTTATTGCATTTCACCGTGAACTGAGAGATTTCCATATAGACAACTTAATCTTATCTTTGCTTCCCATCAAATTTAAAGTGCATATCACTTGATCCAGGACTGAGAAGAAAGATGAACAGTTGTGAACTAGTGTGTTTGAAACTTGACTCTGTGTTTTGCAATGCAATTAACAGAATGAATTGATGCTGTTCCTCTAAATAAAAAAAAAATAAATAAAACAGCAACAACAATAACACCATAACAACAAAACCAAAAACATACAAAGGGGCTTTTTGCTTTTTTCTTTTGTTTTTTTCTTTTTTTTTTCCTTTGTGCCTTTAAGCACAGCTGTTCTCTAACCAAGACAGAGTTTTAGATAAATTAAATAAGAAAAAGCTGTACTTCTACAGAGAATTTAAATGCAGCAGGAAAGTCTGTTCATCTCATGTAGCATCAGCCTAATGTGAGTGAAGTATTTCTAGAATAAGTGACGTCTGTTATGGGATTTTTTTAGCATCTTTATAAGATGAATTCTTCATTCACAGTGCACAGCCTAGATTCTGACAGCACAACATCATAATATAAATAGTGTTATATCACAGGTTTTTTTCCAAACTGTGGTTGGTTACAAAGACTCAGGCTCTTTCAAGCTGAAGTAGATTCCATCCAGGTTGGTCAGAAGTATGAGGACCACCACTTTTTGGTCTACAGTCCCAAATATCACTGCTGTGGTAAGAAAGAAAACCCCTGTGCTGCAAATATTCTAGGCTCACAGTATATAAGATCTAATCCAGAAGGAATGGAGAATAAAGTCAAAGCATAGATCTGAATAAATAGCTAAAAGCAATGTCCTGTGACTTTTGTTTATGCATTGACTGTTAAGCATGACTACCATAAGATTGAACTGATGATTTCCTTTTAATAACATCTTGTTCCAATATCTATATCCTGAACATAGCTTCTGCCTACTGAATAGTCGTGAAAAAGATATACTGTTCAAGAAGATCAATGTAATGGTCATAAAAAGTTTATTTGGAACAGATGACTATGTTCAAAATATTATAGAATAAATATTCAGTTCCTTAATATTTCCTAATCACTTAAATAAAATTTTTTGGAGTATGAGATTTTATCTACTAGCAACTATGGCAAAAGATATAAAATAGATAAATAGAGATATGCGTTAAATGAAAATTTGTGAGAATTAAGATGCATTACTTTTACCAACAAAATACATGCTGCCAATAGATTAGAACTTCCTCCTTCTCTGTCCCTGCAGCTGCTAGATTCTTGCCTGCAGCTACAGCTTATTAAATTTTTAGGGTCCCTAGACTACTAAGTGTTGTAACTTGTCTATATTTAATGCTTTCAGCATGTCATAACTGCATAATGCGATATACCCATTGCAACACTTTTCTGTCTTTTAACAATTTACAAATTTCGCCAAATCAATTTTAATTTTAGAAAATAATGGAAAATAAGCAGTTTTATGAACTGGTTGATCTAAACATGCTTTGGAGCTACCAGGACTCATGGATTACAGTGAAAGGTGATAAAATAGATAGTGTCCCATATATAAATTCTCCCTGTTATCCATGCTGACTTGGCCAAGAAAGTATTTTAACTCTGGTATTGGTACATAAAGATTATATTATAGTACGAAGTTGCTGATATAAAAGTTCACCAGCCACAACTTTATGTTCTTGTAGTTATCAAAAATGCTTTGCCTATCTGACCTATCTAGCCTTCAGTTATCTCTGACATGATGATAAAAAGAAAAATTTAGCAGTAATTAAGTAATCAATTCTGAATTATATAATTCAGAAGTGAATTATATAATGTAGAAGTAATTTCTGAATCCTACCAGCATCAGGATGTACCAAAAAGAACATGATATCTCTTGAGAACTATGCATGCAAGTAATATTAAAACAAAATAAAAAAAAAAAAAAAGAAAACACAACCAACCAACCAAAAAAACCCAACCTTTATCCTGTAACCACTTTTCTGTTTTGAGAAATTTCACATGCTGCTTTGAAATTTCACATTTTATAGACATTGAACTATTCAAATATATTCACCTACATAGAAATAATTGATGAACATAGGTTCCAAAGGGCTGTAAAGTTTATATTTTTTTTTATCTTTGAAACTGTGGCCCAAAAATTGGCCCAACTGTGGCCAATCTATCAGATTATCAGGTTCTTTTACCTAGCACAGATAATCTGCTGAAAAATATTAGTTGCTTTACTAATTTACTTCTTGTAATATATTGTTTAAACCATATGCTTTATCCTTTCTAGCTTTTCCCCTAATTACATTACACTTTTTTTTTAGTTTATTGTTTAGCTTTCTCTTCTTCATATATAGGGCATCATGAAAATATTACCCTAATCAGTGTAAATATTTGCAGGTGGAATGTTGCTAAAATGAACAGATCAAATAAAACTGCTTTCCTTGTTCTTTCTCTACCCAGTTCATTACTAGACTTTATTTCTTAGAGCAATGAAAATTGTATAAAGTTTCTACTTTCTGTCTGCAGAAGCTCCTGTTAGTCAAAAAAGCCTAAAGCATCATTACTCAAGCGAAGGATGATTGCTAAGGAAGATTTAGCCAGTTTCCCATGTTTTGCCGTTGGCAATAAATACAGCATTATATTTTACAGATCTGTGACTTCTCCTCAGTTTTCTACCCAAAAGCTTTGAAGCTAATGTAATACATCCAGGAGAAACACAACTTCAATGGCGTTAGTTTTCCTTTGTGGAAAAAGATTTATTATACTTGCATCAGAAAAAAATAAAACACTTGTTAATTTCTTTAAAACCTGCTTTGCAACAGAAAATGAAATTGTTAAATGCATTTAACCAGGACAAAGTGATTTACTCAAACATTATTTATTTTAATTTGTCCTTCAATCTCATTTAGTACATGTATTGCCTGTGGCTGCAATCAGAGCTGCTTAGCATCCCTTGAACCAGATTAAAGATCAAAATCCTTCTTAGTGCCAGCTTATTGCGTAGCAAATACAAACTCAATGCAATCAGCAAGCTTAAAACAAGACTCAGATGTTAGCAAAGCCAGTGGAGATCAAGAAAGAAATGAACAAAACAAGGTGACCCAGAACAGAATATCAAAGACTCTTTTTTATTTTTCTGTTCTGGCTAAAGTCATGAAGTCATTCTTGTGAACACAGACCATCCCAAAAAGAGATAGTTGCTGGGAAATTTAAACCTACTTCTAATTTACAATTTCAACCTCTGGATCTTTTTTTACCACTGTTTATACATTACTTCTTCTCTATGCTTTGCATACACATATCAAAGTATCCTCTATCAACTTACCACAAGAAGAAATTGTTCATTTCTTCTCTGTGTTTTCGTAATTAATAGAGGTTTAAGACAAACAGAAATGGCTGAGAATTATGGCAGGTTTGGCAACCTCTAATGACCAGAAAGTTTCCTATGCAGAACTATGCTTCTACTGGTAATATCATATTATTTTGTTAGGACTTTTTAAAATTAGTTCAAAATTCTTCTTTCTAGATGAATTTGGGGTTGCCTTGTGCAGCTTGTATTGCAGTGTGTTATTTAATTATTTATTTATTATTTATGGGTTAAAAAAAAAAAGAACCTAAACACTGCAACCTTCAAAAATTATCACAAATGAAGTCTTATCCTGACATCTACAAATTTAATACCAAAGAGAATTCAGCTTTTTCCCCTCCATTAATTCACAAGTTGTCAATCTCATTTTTCTGCAAAACTGCTAATAATCCTGTCTAGAACTTATTCTTTATTATATTCTTAGGAAAGAGGGCACATATTTTTTGGAGAAAAAAGTTACTGAACATACACTTAACTTGTTAGCACTTTATGAGGAAGGGGTTTCTGTCGTGCAGTTGATACACTCTCAATATAACAAGAGCTTATCTATTGGAGGATGTGAATTGAGACAATTTGTGTCATCCATCAAGCAAAGGGATGTGTGCCTATCAAATGAAAAGGAATGTGTTCGATCAGTGATTAATGCACATCCAGTCATGCAGGTGTGCAAACAGCTTTGGTAGCATGACTTACATACCCGAAGAATGCCAACACCTGATGAGAGACAGTGTAAGGAATGATTTGACTTGCCTAAAAAATGTATCCTTGTTCATTTGGGGTTTTCTGAAATGAAACAGAAAAAAAAAATATAAATGAGCCAGTTCAAGAATAAAGTTCAAAACTATCTTTTGCAAATTAACCGCTTCCCAAAAATTATATGGATAAAAGTTTGTGTAGACTAGAAATAATATATTTGAAACCAAAAGGACATTAATATTCAGTAGTTTCTGAAAAACAGTAGTAACTTGGCCTTTTAGAAACTTCAGCCTAATAATGCTATACCTTTGTGTGGATCCAGGTACTGATGTTCAGATGTACAGACATAAAAAAGAGAGTTTTTTAGCTACAGCATAGCAACAAATGAAATCTCTGTAATATCTTTTGATTTCTAAACTAATTTCTGTCTTTTTAGTATTCCTGTAGAATGTTTGAGTTATCTTAGATTGCAGATACTTTATTTGATTTGTGCCTCATTAAATAAAGAGAAAATTTTAATTTTTTCCACGTTCACTTTACTGAATTTTTCCTCAAAATCTTTAGGAAGTGCACCACACTATTTTATTATTATTCCTCTGTATTGTAGTGCCTCTTTAACAACAGAGTGATGTGACTTACAAGAGGAATAACCTTCCGGCTATAGTAGAATGCAAACTAAGATCATAAAGACAATATAGTCTAGATTTTTGAATAATTACTTTTTTTTTTTATTTGAGATTATATATAAGGTTGCAACAAAAGTACAGTAGTTTATTGTAAATATATATGTACAGTATAGATGTACATATATATTTACAATAAACAAGAAGAAAACCAAAACCAAACCAACCATCATTCTCCAAAAAGAACCAACTAAATACCTAAAGTTCATCAATAGAAAGGTTTCACTGTATGTCTATTCTGGGAGCTGTCTTGTATCAATATCTCTGCTGGGAACATCGATGAAATCTCCTTACATAATCAAGATCTAACTGTACACTGAACCCAAACAGCACAAGGTCGTCCTGTCAAAAGTCTTGGCTTAGGAAGTGGGATTCCCAGTCCTGGTGAATAAATTGCAGTGAGGAGTGAGATCTAGGTTTCTAACACTGACATTCACAGCAGTTGACACCCAAAATGTTTGTAACAGGATATGCACTAAAATGAATTTTGGCACTATCACAGCAATGAAGCAAAACCTCTCTAGGAAATAAGATCCAAAGGCTGTTGAAATTTTCTTCATTTAGAGACTTAAGTCACACATTTGACTCCATTTTGTTAGCTCCCCAGGTTTGCTTCTTCTGCAGCCACACAAGGAGGACATGCTTGTGTCAAAGTTTTTTTTATTAGAGGTTAAAAACTGGCATGGTCTGTGTGAGTGCTCTCTCCAGCTTGGTCTACATGGTCTAAATCCATATCTTCCCAATAAAGACTGTTTGCTGGCTTTAGATTTTTCCATTTTCTCTACAGTATTAAAGAGATTGCTGCTTATCCAGAGTCCAGAAAATACCCTATAATAAAAATATTAAAAATACATGCTTTCTAAAATAATAACAGCACTGTTACAAACATAAATTTGAAAAAACACAGGGATGAAATCTTTTCTACTTAAATATCATCAGAGTGAATGTCTGGTACTTAGGTCTGAGACAGAAATCCTCTTTGAGTGCTTCTAGGTTTTCTGGACTGTTGGATAAGACAGTTAAGCCTAAAATATTCACAGATGACTGATTTTGTGCTCATGTAGATATTCAGAATTGTCTTTCCTGAGTAGATATCTGCCTCTGAGAGCTGTATTCTGAACCATGTTTAGATAGCCAGCCTATCTTCTTTCCTCAAATATTTTAAGAGTTAATGGGAACAACACAAGAGACAAGTGATGTTAAAAATAATGACATCATAATCATAAGAGTTTGGTAACTGGGAAGAGAGGGGCCTTCATATAGCAATTTTATTATAGTCTTGCATTACTGTTAGTCGAACAATCTGAAATATTTTCAAAAATATATTTTTACTCAGGGGTAATCCTGAAAAAGTTTGTTCTGAGGTATTTCCCAGGGGCATGTGTTAAGCCACCCATAGGAAAGCAGGGCCCTATCTTGCTTAATGGTGACTTGGGAAGACAAACATCAACACTAATAAATGTCCCTCCTTTTTCTTATTCACCCAAATTAATATATTGAGCATGATGTCATATGGTATGGAATATTCCTTGGGTCACCTGTCCCAGCTGTGTCTTCTCCCAGCCCCCCACCCAGCCCCAGCCTCCTTGTCAGCATGGCAGTACAAAAAGCAGAGAATGGCTTGGTGCTGTGCAAGCCCTGCTCAGCAATAACAAAAACATCTCTGTATTATCAACCCTATGTTCAGCACAAATCCAAAACACAACCCCATATCAGCCACTGGGAAAAAACTTAACTCTACCCTAGCCAAGACCAGCACACTAATGAAAATGGGACTTTTAATTTGTGTCCCTTAAGTAGTAACTATAATACTAGGGATGCTTTTTACAAAATATTTTGTTTCCATAGACCACTTGAACTAATCCTGTGACTAGGTAACAACTATGCACATAAATTGCTGGAACAATCCATGTGAGGTAGGAAATAAGTCCCTGATTCATTATGAGTTTAATATAAATCACAGATGCATTCCTTTTATAGTTCATTAAGAGTTATTGGAGATACATGCTCAGTTCTCTCTGTGCTTCTTTTTGTGAAAATACTATGTTTCTATAGTGGGCCTTACTGTGTCAAAAGGAAGTTTGACAACTACAGATCTCAATTTAATAAATGTTAAGCTATGCATTTTTATATACTTTAATCTGTAAGATGAATTTTTTCTTTCATGAAGACATTATTTTAGGTAACTGAGCTTTCTTTAGGCTTTTCTCTGCTGCTCAGCATCTTATAGAAGATTTATAACAACTTATAGAAGCAAGTATTGCACAAGGAAAGGGAATACAATGCCTTTAAATTTGGAGAAAAGACAAAAGGTTTTCAACCTAAAAGAGAAATTAAAGGAATATGACTGTTTCATTGTTCTACTAGGGTTCATTTATGCAGTGTTTGTAGGAAGTGATGTTTTTAGCTAAGAAATTTTTAGTTTAGAAATTTTCTGCATTCCTATAATTAGATGATTCACTGTGCAAAATTTAAAGAACATACATATTATAATAAATGGTTGGGTTTTTTTTTTCTTCCTACAGGAACACAGAAGATTGTTAGCATTTTTTAAACTCTTTTAAACATTTGCATGCTCTAGAAGTTATATTGACAGTGCTTCTCTTTATTTTATGATATATTGTCCTTCGATATGAAATCATTAGAATTGCTAAAAGGGTCAAGGTGAAAAGCTTTGTTCCCATTAACTCTTTGTTGTTACCTAGAGCATAGCAGAAAAACAGATGGCAAGAAAAGCAGAAGAGACAAGTGGACAGTGTATTTTCGTGTTTTAGAGAGGATCATGGACTCAGAAATACATACAAATTACTTCAGCAAGACTTAAATGTCTGAATAGTGTCAGTGCAGTTGCTTACTTAGAAAGGCTGTCTGTTTAACTTTTACATCAAATGCAAATTACACATCACTTTATTCTTTCAAAATGTGATGACTTTACCATTATAATTTCTTCAAGCTAGCAGATTTTGCAATCAGTTTGAAGGTCTTTACCTAAGAGTGTATAAGTGGCTTATTGAGCAAAAGCTAATTTAGAGACTTTGTAAGTGTTGAATGAATGCAGAGTTTCAAAGCAAAAGACAAAGTTAGTTGGATAAGAACAGTGGGATTTTTGCATCTCACTGACCTATTTTTGCTATGTTCAAATAAGTTCATAAATCTAGTCCAATTTTTTTGCCACCAGTGTGAAAGAATTTTGATTAAAGGGCTTTACTAAGAATGGTTTTGGATTAACGTATGATTGCACTTATTAAGATTCTTTTTAATACTTGATTTTCACAAGTGATGTGGAGAAAATTTTAATTTTAATGCCATTATTGAGAAAAGATTTTCAGAAAGGAGAAATAAGTTATTATAACAGAAGCTTACCAGTCCCAAAGGGTAGTGTAAAAATGTAGAGTTGGGACCTTATTGGAACAAGTCATTAATTACTAGGGAAGGATATTAAAACCTGAGTTACGAACATGAGACCTGTTGTGATCACACAAGGTAAAAAGATGACAGACTAGCCTGTGGCAGAAGGTCCTTTGTTCTTACATTTAAACTCTCTTAAAACATAGTCCATTACTTCAATAAACTGAATAAATCTTGTCAGAGCATCTGAGCTGTCTTTAGAAATACCTTCACTAAACTGGGCTTCTTTGTGAACACTACAGTCATCTACTACTTATCAGACTTGAGGTGGCAGTGGCTGTGTGTATGCAGCTAAGTTCAATTGTTTAAGTTAAATAGAACTACTGATTTCAAGTTCTCCTGAAGAGAGATGGGTGTAAGACATGTCATGAAGCAAGTTTGGGTTTTTTTTATTTTCTTAATTCAGAAAGTTGAAATGGTATCATTCAAACTCTGACCAAAATCTCTATTGACCTCAAGATCTTGGTTCACACTTTCACAGTGTACCTGGAAAGAGGTAGACAGTGGAATCTCTTGAACTACAGATATAACTGTTTTAATGCTGATTTTTCTGCTACTTCACTTGTTAACTTGTAGTCATCACAAAGATTTTAAGGTTAAAAATCCTGAGATGTAGACATGTAGACAAGAAAATTCTGGATTTAAATTCTGAATAAATACATGTTCTCAACAGGTGTTCAGTCTCTCTAAGATGCCAAACAGTAAAGAATCCTCACCTTCCTTGTGGATATTATTCCAATGGTTAATCACCTTCACAGCAAGGAAAGGCCATACCTAAAATCATCTGCCTAGATTTGGGCCCCTCACTTTAAAAAAGACAATGAGGTGCTGGAGTGCATCCAAAGAAGGGTGACAGAGCTGATGAAGGGTCTGGAGCACAAGTTTGATGAATAGTAGCTGAGGGAGATGGGGGTGTTTAGTCTGGAGAAAAGGAGGCTGAGGGGAGACCTTATTGGTTTTTACAACTACCTGAAAGGAGGGTGTAGCAAGGTGGGGTCAGTCTCTTCTACCTGGTGACAAGTGACAGGGCAAAAGGAAATGGTGACAAGATATGGGAGGTTTAGGTTGGATATCAGAATGCATTGGATAACGGTATTATCCAATGTGGATAACATTGGCAGTGGCAGCCAAGCAGACTGTGGCAGCAGTCTTTGCAGCCTTAACGTTTCTGTGATTCTACTCTGTAATTTATAGACAACATATTTTCACTACTTTGAGTTTTACGAACTTTAAAAGCACTTTAAAACATAAATAATGTATGACATAGATATGAAAAACCTCCAGTAACAGAAGATGCAATAATCAAGGAAACAGGTTAAGAAGATTATCATTGTCCTGTTTCTCATTTGAATATACAGATATTTAGAAGTCCTTACCCAAGCAAAAATTCAAGTTTACATTCTATCTGATAAAAGCTCAAAGTAGAAGGAGAAGAATTAATATTGTGGAAACAAGCATGCCAATGGAAAATCTCAGATAAGTTCAATATAGTCTGTATCACCTTAGTCGTGGATAACAGGAGAAGGCTCATTACAGAACAGATTTTTTATGATGATGAGAAAGAAAAATGCTTACTTAGCAGATGCATCAAAAAGGAAAGGCTGTTAAACCCTATACTACAGAAACAGTGAAAGATAGTTTTGCAGTCTTTCTCATTCTAGAGTTTACTATAAGGTATGCCGAGGAAAGAAAAACAGGATTTTTTTTGGTGTTGTGTGCTACAACTGAAATTTTGAAATTATCAATATAATGGATACTTATGCATTTCAACATCCAAGCCTCAATAAGGTAAGAAAATTTAACACTCAGTCATTACATTATAATTTCAGAATAATTTCCTTATATTAAAATGAATAATCAAGGGTGGAATAAAGACATTGAGTATTATTAATTTTAGAGTAATTGTCTTCTCCTAGTACTATAAGAAAAGTAGAATTCTTACAAATATTCCTAAATTTAAAAAAAAAATCATTATGTTTAGGTGTGAGAAAATTATGACATATTTTTCTAGAAGACTTTCTTCCTAGAATGCATTTTCTAGAAGCACTTCCACAAATTTTTTTCTTATGTGACTACATTAGAAATCTCTTAGTTAATTAAAGTAAGTTCATTTCAATTCTTCCAACATTTTTAATCACCAAGTTTTAAAATAAAAATGCATGTAGACACTTAGATTTAAATGGAACATTTTCAATCTAAGCAAAAGTTAAGACCTTACATAGTGTTTATTCCCCTGTATTAGAAAATCCTAAACATTACCTGAAAATGGCTTCAAAACTGAAATGTTAAAACTGTGTAACACAAAGAGGTTAAGTAGTTTGGTGGTCAACTTAATAGTTCCTTTTTGAGTTACAGAAAAGGTGTCAAGACTATGCTTCATCAATTTTATAACCACATAGAGAAAGGTGCTTATCCTTGCAAAATGAAAAGATTTTAAAATTCATTAATGTGTTATTTGTATGTGTATTTTATGCAAGACTGTATACATGTGTATGTTGGCATAGGCACAAGTGCATATACCTACACAGAGAATTACTTCCTAACCTACTGAAGATTTGTAGCTCTCAATTTTGGAAAATGTGAAACTAGAAGACCAGGCTACTACTCTCTTCCTTTTCCTGTAAAGGTGACTTTGTGACCTTTTTTTCCCGTTGAACACAGTTCCCTTGATCTGTGCCATGACTGTTGCGTTAATCACCTGTGATTGGCACAGTGGCAAGGTATATTTGTAGCATGGTCTTTAACTCCATGTTAAGCTATTTACTGTGGCAGCAAGGGATGTTTTTGTTCCCCTGAATGAGGAACCAGAAGTGATCTTCACAGTTGTCCTGTGATACAAGTCACAGCTGGACTAGTGAGTAAAATAAAATTGATGAAAATTAATAATACCAACTATATCACTAGTTGTAACATTGGTAATACTGGTCTTTTCCTTACTTAAAAGAATGTCAAAAGAATGCAGAACTATAAATACAAAGATGCCAATTGATTTATTATGCCTTATGTGGTTGTTATATTTGCCATGAGGTAAGGAAGATTATTTAGTGAAGTTTTGTTTGAATCCCTAGTTCTCATTACTTAAGCTAGCATCTAGAATGAAAAAAAGCCAAATCTTAATGATCCAACAGTGCTCTCTGGTGGCATGAAAACAAAGGCATTGTATACGCTGTAAAAAAATTACGTAAGTCCAGTACACAAGTCCTTGAGGACAGATAAGTGACTGGAAATCTCAACATGTTCCCCTGTGATAAGAAAAATATAGCAATAAACAACTTTAAAACCACCAAGGCGTGAAATGTGAAACCTGGTTTAGCAAAATGATATAAATAAAAATATTAAAAATAATATTATTTGTCCAGCAGATGTTTTAGACTCTTAATCTTCACAAGGAACATATTCCTTCAGCATGCAAAGCTAATCCAAAAAGTGAGAGAAATATTCTTCACAGTAGTATACTTTATCATGAAATAATTTTGAGTAAGAAATCTTTTTTGGTTAAAATTTCATTCACTTCATTTGGGGAAGGGAAAAAAAAAACACAAGAAAAAATCCTACGTAGCTAAAGGAAATAGAGTGGGAAGGTGAAAGAACAGTTATAAACCAGAGTCATTAAGCTGCCATGCCAAGTTCAAAACAGTTTCCTTTTCTGTTTTCACACAAGATTCTGTCTTGGATTTTCATTATATTTTTACTATCATAGGTAGATTTTATTCATACCAACTAAAAATTGTTAGGTCATTTTCTATTGCACTCCTTCAATTTTCCCTTGCTGGTTTGTTTGGAGTTTTTCTCTAATAGATTTTTTTTTCTTTTTTTTAACCTTTTAAGACTGGGAGACTTAACACGTTATATAGCAATAGAGTAAGAAGTGAAGGAAAATACAGAAAAGGCAGTTCTATGGGATCTAGCCAAAACTCCTGATCACAAATATATTTACAATATAGAAAAATCTCCGATAGGTAGTTTTGCTGAGGTTAAAGTAAAAAAAAAAAAAAATGCTTCCAGTGCTTTCTGAGATCAGAGTTATTCTGAAATTATTCCATATGGCTTGAAACAAATATGCTTAGCCCCCGTAGTGTTACACTAGAAACATTAATGATGATACTATTGAAAAATTACAAGAGATGGAGAAACTGTTGGCCAGAAAAAAGGAAACATCTAAGAATGTTATTTGGAACATTCCAGATAAAGAGAACAGAATTTGTTTTGCTGTTTATAAAAAATAAAGCCTACTACATATATCAAGATAGAACTTAAGAGTCTAAAGGTACAGGAGAAAGAGAAGTGCATGCAGAGAACTTTCACTGCAGGGAACAAAGAAGAATGAGTCCATATTGGACTAAATGTCTCAAGTAAAACATCAGAATAGATACAGGGAAAAGATAAACACTTACTGTGAATCTGATTTTGGAATACAGGAAAAAAGAGTGTACTTTTAAAAGCAAGCATAAATGGAACTCTTTTCCTTCAGTATTTGCTATTTCAAAAGAATTGAAGGCATACTTTTGCTTCAGTGAACTAAAGATTGTGCCATAGAACCAAAAAAAATAGAGCCTTTTGAAAAATTCTGGAAAATGGATAAGAATTATATACATTAAATTTTCTTGAAATATGTATTTGAACTGATAAGTCATACTCTAGTAATGTCTCTTCATACCAAACTTTTTCATTTATTTCTGTCTATTAACTTCTGGGGTAGGTGTGGAATAGATGAATGAAATCCTGGAGGAGAGTAAAATTACTCTGTCATATAGTGTTTCTTGAGCTGGCCTTACCAAAAAAAAAAAAAA
>VXBI01001260.1:64097-81252 GCA_013397375.1 Toxostoma redivivum
GAAAGAAAGAAAGAAAAATCTTTTAATTGATTTTAATTTTTAATTTTACTTAGACTTGAAAATTTTTCTGACTACATGCATAGTTCTTCATTCTTTTTTTACTGTGAAAATATAAGATTTCCATAAAAGGTATAGGACCAATTCTACATTTATCTTTCTGTTTCAATAAGAGGTGACAACAAGGTGGGAACTGACTTCACTAAACAGTTTTCTGCTGCCATATAAGCTTGTCCAAAGATAGCTTATCTGTTTGGTACTTTCCTGCAATCCAGAAAAGTGCAAACCCCATTTTTGTCAGCGCTCATCAGATGGTTTTGGGTATCCTGAGGCACATCAGTTTCTCTATTGCTTGTATTCAGCCAACTGACTCAAATCTTACTATTATACAGAGAGTTACTTTAAGAAGTTACTGCAAGATGTAGGAGGAAAAAAAAATCTAGGGAAGTTTTGGGGTTTTTTGAAAGTTTTCATCTTACCTTTTTGTGTTCAGTATAATGTACTGTCTCTCTGAAAAGATAGAGAGAGGAAGATTTTTCCAAAATGTTTTATGAGGATGATGAAATAGTATTCTTATGTTTACTTAAATGGAATATTACACAATCAGATTCAAATAAAACTGAATGACTAAATTAGGTACAGGTGCTTCTAGTAAAAATCATGCAAGTACCTTTTTGTCAGAACTAGCTATATCTCTGCAGAAAGGCATTCATCAGTCATTAGTGTGAAGGTTGAATGGCAATGGTGATAGTCACAGTCAAGGACTAGAGTCTATGAAAAGCAAAGGATTTAATAAAAGAAACTGAATATTTAACACTGTCTCATGTTTACCTCTATTAATCAGAATTGTGTTTTCAATGTTTTAAGATAACATCCTTCCTAAAACTCCTTTATATCAGTGAGGAAAAATTGGGAAGGGGTAAATTCTGCTTCAGAAAAACATCAGGGAATATTTAATTTTGATGAACTTTTTTGTTTGTTTCATTGTGATATTTATTTTTGGAGGGAAGTGGTGGTATAACTTGTGATATGCAGAAAAAGAACCAAAAAAGGAGCAGAAATGGGAGTGACAGCTTAGGAAAGAGTGTTCTGAAACTAGTATTTTTCAGAACTAGCATATTAGTAATAGAGAGGACAAAATGCCACTGGAAAAGTAAAAGTGCTATGGAGAGACTTAATTGCACAAGAGCTATGTAAAGTAAATACATATGATACACGATTTATTAAATATTGTACCAGTCTTGAAAATAATGTATCATTCCTCCCTCATCCCCTGATGAAATAGAATTCTTAATTTACAATGAATCAGCCTAAGGCCAACTAGTGAACGTTTCACTTACATTAAAATGGTTTAAGAAAAAGATCAACACAAGAGATAAAGAAAATACAGGAGAGGGGAGGTGAAAATAACTAAGTGAATCATTATTTGTGATAAGATATATATGGCATTGAAACTCAATTCCTGCAGAGAAAAAACTGGGAAACAGGAATATAAATAAATAAAAACAAGAGAGTGTCAATGCTGAAGAATAAAGAGTGTGAATTAAAAAGCTTTGTTCCAAGATAATTTCCCAAAGGTAGGGAAATTACTAGATAGATTGTCAATATCCTGTTTATCGTTTTACACTTTTCCCAGTTTGTTTCCTGTTTTATAATCAAGAATTCAATTTCTGGTAAGAAAAAAAATATTTTCAGCTGGAGAACACTCTAAAATTTAAAACAAGTTAAACTAACACTTTTTGGGCCATCACATTTTCTTCAAGTGTTAAATAGAGTTAAACTAGTTCATGCAAGTTACCTTTTCAGGAAACCCATGTCTTATAACAAATTTATGTGACTCAATTTCTGTATTTGTGAATCGAAATAACAATGTGGATCCCTAGACAGACTTTTATCATCTGTGAGATCATGACACAATAAAGACGCAGGTGTTAATACTTTCCAATGTAACAACAAGTTGCAAAATATTTGATGTATTTATGAAGGCTATTGATAAATTGAACTTTTTCCCTCTTGAAAACCAACGGTGGCTGTCAACACATCAAAAAAAAAAAAAGGTTTCCTAATGTACTGCTGTACGATTAAATAGCATAATAGGAAAGAAAAGAACACAGAACACAGCATACAAATTACTATACAGATACTGTTAATTTGCTAGTGCTAAGGACCAAAAAAATTTGTGTTAACTTCTAGATCAGTGTAGCCATATGGATCAGAGAAAAAATAATCATATTACCTCATTATATGTCAGGTATTTATTGGTTTGTGTGCATTTTAAGCTAAGATAAATCTCTTTATTACGTCTATAAACATTCTCCAACAGATTTGTCAAAGTATCTATGCTTGTGTTAAGAGGGGAATAAAATTAGTAAGTACCAGCAACACCTGAAACCATATGTTTGTGGATATAATTAATTGTAGAATCACAGAACCATAAAAATATCTAGTCTGGAACAGACTTCCAGGGCCCATTTGGTACAGAATTCTGTTGAAAGCAGGACCTTAAGTTAGTTTTTCCAGGACCCTATTCCAGCACCTTGTCAAGCTGAATCTTGAGCACTTCTGGAGAGATAAGTTCCATAATTTCTTCAAGCAACATATCACAATGGTTATTGGTTGTCACAATTAAGTATTTATTATCTTCACACAGAATTTCCCTTAATGCAACTTGTGCCCATGGATTTTTGTCCTGTCACTGTGAATCCTTGTGAAGATATTCATCCATCTTCTTTGTAACTCCCTTTAATTTAATGAATGTGATTGGAATATGGTTCCACTCATCTACACCTGTTCTGACTTCTGTTCTCAAGGTGGAACAGACCCAGTTCCTTCAGCCTTTTCTTCATATCTTCCCAAGATAGCTCATCATCTGGGCAGTCATATGGATATATCAATGCCTCTCTCAAACTAGAAGGATCAGTTTACTTTTCTATGTGTGGCATACCACATATTGAGTAGTGTGGAATAATCATATCCCACAGTCTGCTGGTACATTTTTCAGATTGACACCTGAAGTTATTGCCCTTCCTTGCTGCCAAGACACATTGCTGAGTCATATTGAGCCCTGGGAATCCCAGGACATTTTAGTCAGATTTGTTCCTCAGCTTTCAGTCCCTGGCCTTTAGATACAGAGATTATAATTATTCTGTTCCAAGGGCAATATTTCATATTTATTTATTTTTTAATTTTTATGGAATTCTTCCTGGTCTGTTCCATCCTGCAGAGATCACACTGAGCATGACTCATCTGTCCAGACTCATGTACTCCTCTGCCCAGTTTGATGCCATCCAAAAACTTTGTGTGTATTCAATTTCCATCAATTTTGCTATTCCTCTGTCCAGTCCACATCTTAGCAGCTCATTAGCAAGGAGACTGTGTGAGAGATCAGAACAAATGCCTTACTGAAATCAAGTCAGATCATATCCCCAGCTCTCCCCTCATCCACACAGCTCGTTGTTTTACCATAGAAGGCAATTATGTAGAGATCAAAAAATATTTATTTTAATCAGGTATTAGTATCATGAATTTTAATCATTCAATGATGATCTGAATTATCTGACTTAATTACCTGATTATGCTATGTTTAAGTATTTCTATGACCTTTTCATATCCAATTTTCATATCTAAAATTAATTAAATACTTCTATCATGAGATAACCTTTTACAATGTGAGATCATTCACTTTATACAATTTGTCTAGCTAATTTAAAACTGAGATTTTAAATTTAGTTCACAGAATACTTGTCAATAAAGCTTTTTTTTTTTTTTTTAACACATCCTAAATATTGAATATAAACTTAAGATCTATTATTCCTAGAAAATCATAGACCTTTTATGGCAAATATACTTATTCTGGTGTTTCCATGTTCTTGAAGGCTTAAATATGTACTTAAAATATCCTGTCTAAATGAGAAATTTTTAAAACCTGCAGATATGTGCACTTCCTGTGAGCTAGCCTTGCATGCTTAGTTTTATAAATTGAGTTTAATTTGCAGCTACCAATCATTTTCACTCCAATATTTTCCTTTTGATTCCATTAAGTATTTTCTTGTGGAAATATCTTGTTTTGGTTACAGGGAAAATAGTGAAATAACTTGTAGGGTAAACCTATATTATACTAAAATTATAGTGAAAATGATAGACTTAGGAATAGTATGAATTACATAGCATCACTAAAATTCCTTAGGGCTCCTCTTTTAGTCCTTGAGCTAACATGTTACTTAAGCATGTGTTTAACTTTTGCTCAATGCTTAAGTAAAAATACACAAAATATTAAAGAGATCAAGTATCTTTTTTCTTTCAAAATCCTCTTCTGAATTTGTAGTAATTTTGTTATGATTGGTAAAAGTCTAAGTGGATGGAAGTGTATATTTTGTCAGAGGCACGCATTTACTTTTCCAGCTGAGTAGGGTTAAGGAACTTGTCACAAAATTTTCTCTCACTAATTATCTCTTCCTGAAAGGTGTGTTAAGACATGTTATGTACATCACAATGCTCTACACTGCATGATCTCAATTGAATATGATCTAAAAAATTGCAAGGAAATTTTTTATCTATTTCAACAGGAATTAAACATTAAATTGTAATTTTAAAATATTTACTACAGAATAATTTGCCTGCGACTTCCCTAGAGTCTGAATACAGTAGGGTTAGGTCTTTTAGGTCTATGCTGTAAACATTATTCTTTACTGCAGTCTCTGGAAAATAATAGTTTCTTCTATGTTGAATTCTGAAAGCAAATATATTATCTTTATTATGAAGGTGGGATGTTTTAGTCTGAATGTTTAAATAATCCTTTGTCAAATTCTTTCATAATATCATGAGACTTTTAAGAAAAGGGGAATGTGATAACACATTTTGTTGTGCCATATTGCTTCTGATCATCCCCAAACAGTTCAATAAAGGCTGGAAAGCTGAGCTAATCATTGTCATTTTTGTCACTTAGGATGACAAGCACAGACCTATGAAGTTCAGCGTATAGAAACCTCAAAAAGTAAAGAGCTCGAGAACATGATCTTATATTGTTGCTTATAGGTACCAAAATTTCTGTTTTATGCGAACTATTGTATTTATTATGTATCATCTCTATTTCCTCCTTCTTCCATGAATAACTTCCGATTCCTTCCTTTTACACCTTCTATTTATGTATTTGAAGACAATGGTATCAGTTGTCCTTAAATTCAACAAACCCACATCTTCCAGTGACTCCTGATAAGTATTTTCTAGGCTCACCCTTACTTATTTTCATTGTTTATCTCTTGATATTGTTATAAATGAGAGACAAGAGTCTCGATATTTAGCAAAATTTAGATTGCTTTATTTGATATAGACAGAGCAAGCAGTGCGCTGGGGGAAGGTGAGGGGTCACCGCCCAATCGACGTCCCGCCGAACCTGGTTTGCAGCTCTGTTTTGTAGTGTGGTTTCCCGTTGTAATCAATAATTTTTATGGTTTTTTTTTGCTGTCTCAGTTTTGCCGGGTAAGCAGTGGTGGTCGAATAAACATCCTTACACAGATTCACCAGGCCTCCAGGTGATCATGAGTCCCAGATAACCATCTGGTCCTTGTAGATAACCACCAGAGAAGTTTTGGAGATGTGGCTCTTGAGATAAGAAGCATTGATTACACAAAGGCAGGAAGAGCTATTGCAAAGTCTGATTTTGCAAGCTGGTAGCCATTACAACTTATTTGGAAAACATAATATAACATAATATAACATAGCAAGGTGATTTTAAACAGAACCATTTTATCATATAACTTCCTTTATCTAGTGTCCATGCTTCACTTCAGAACTTGGTATTCTGGTTTATACAAACCCCAATGCTTTTGTGATTGACACGAATCTTTTATCAATCACAATATTCTCCAGGAATATTCTTTCCCAATGTGCTATGCTCAAAGCAGGCAAAATTTTTCAGGTGAGCGAGTATCGCAGTAGATTAGCAACTACTCCCTGTGTCTTGGTTTACACATCTCTATTTTTTTCAATTGCAAAGAAAAACTGTTTTGAGCATGGTTAAGTCCTCTAAATTGTTACACACACATCTGTCTATCTAGTAATTCCTCTCTTATTTCTTCAAAGAATTCTGCATATGTGTGTGAGATATCATCCTTATAGAATCACTTCATTTTTTTAGAACACTTTTAAAATATTAAATTTAATTTTAAATGCTGAATTTGTGTTATGATGGGCTTTTAGTCCTACTCTGCTTGAAATTTAAAGTCAAAATGTATGCCATTAATTGCAAAGTAAACTAGTACTGATTTTAAAGCAGCTTTCTGTTGAATTGAAATGATAATATGGTATCTAAAAAAAGATCTAATATATTATCTCTTGTTTGTCAGCGGACAGCAAGAATCATCAATCAATAAAAAAAGAGGAAATGTATATGATGATTTTTTTTTTCCAAAATATCTCTTCTATCATTCATTCACCTGTGGTTTAGAGATTTCCTGTTACATTCTTCTGGTCTAACATGTTATGTCTAATAAAAATTAAAATATTCCTATACATTACATTGTAAATATTGAAAGAATACTTTCATTTTCTCTTTTGAGATCCACAAATATTAAAAAAAAAAAAAAAGTAGCATTTCTGAAGTACTCCACAAATTTCTGGGGGCTGCTCGCCAACGTTTATTCTTAGAAATAACTTGAATGGATTCCAGATTTCTCATTTTCATAAAGAATATTACAGACTCTGTGTGAACATCAAAGACATCTGTGAAAAACTGGTAATAAATACACATCTTTTATGTAGTGCAATTACTGAAAAGCATCATTATATTTTCAGGATGTCTCCTGATGACAGTCACATATTTTTGCTTTTCCCTTCTGAGACCTGAATTGGATAAACACCCTGTAAATAATTGAAATAAATCATTATTTTAAGGTGGTTTAAATTCTCTCATTAGCTTATACATATTGGTCATAGTTCATACCGGACTGGATTTGAGGATATTTGCCATTTCTTTATGATGCCTTTTAGAGCAGTGTAAGGCAGCATTTGCCATCAGGTAATTATTCAAATTGTTGTCTTGGCTGAGGTATTACCTGAAATGAAGAACAATCTCTGATCACCCGGGTAAAGGACATATCACTCCTTAAAAACAAGGGCAGAATGAAGGCTGTATTATCATCACTTTCTTTCATGAGTAACAGATAAATGTGAGAACAAAACTCTAAATTAAGTTCTTGATTCAGTACAAGAAAGGGTACATAAAGCACTGCATGCTTCTTTTCTGCCTTTAATTAAACATTTTATTTTATTTTATATTGATGTGAGGAGTCATAAAGAAGTTATGGTTCTGGTTATGAGGGAAAAATACTAAAATAAATATATTTGCTGAAATACTGACAGTGAAAATGCCTGCTAGACTGGAACTGTTAGAATGGGAACTAGGCCTAGGAACCAGAAGCATCCTTTATAAGCACAGCTGGTACCTTTCAAGTACAGTTGGGTACCTAGAAACGTTCTAGATACATACTGAGATACCAGTGATAAGCCAAACCCCAGACAATTATAGCCTGAAAAGGTGAAAAAAAAAAAGTTTTAAATTTTTTTTTAGCCTGAAAAAAGTGAATGAAAAGGGGAAAACATCATGAGAAAGTAAGAATCAGTAACTGCAACTGGCTGTTGTAACAGCAAGAACAGGAAAACAGTCTGGAAAAATAAGTTTATCCCATAGAACAGAAAATACAATGATCTATTGGCTTCCAAGTGAAAAGCATAAATTGTCATCATCTATTTGCAGCTTGAAGTGATAGTGCCCTATGACCTCTTATGCCTCTACAATAAAAGAATGATTTCTTTTCCATCAAAAGTGGATCTTCTCTTTCTGAGAGCTCCCTGTGCTGCATATACATTTCCCTTTCCTCAAAAGTCTGTGCAAATGTTTTATGAGATCTGGAGCCCTCACTGGGGACGCCCAGGTGGCTCCACCCTGGTGTGGATTGGTTCTGCTCTGGGCCTTCGCCTGGGGTTGGCTCAGTTCGTTCTCCCATCTCTGGGAGAGCTGAGTCCCCTCCAGGTTTGGTCCCCTTCTGAAATCTCTTTAATGCACTTTGCTATGGTATATATTAATGTAATTAAACTATTGTATTTGTTGTTATACTGTTGATAGGTCACTTTATTTCTGATAAGTTTGTAGTAACCTGTAATTTTATAAATTGTTGTTGCTGCTTATCTATTCCCGCTATTATTGATGCAATCCTGTTGATTGTTGCTATTATTGATTACTGCCACACTATTTATCGCTGATAATAAAATAGATGAATATATGTAGATATATATATGCTTTATTAAATATATATATACACATATATATATATATACTTGCCAGTGGTGATTTTTTAATATTTCTGATAATGTCTAATCAAGTAGGGAAATTCAGACAATAAAATTTCTATGTGCTTGTGTTTTCTGGATTCTTATGAACCCACAGGGATCTTTATCGGGCTGGGTAACCCTTTAGGTTGTGACACTTGTAAACAAACTCTATTTCTGAATCTAGAAAAATAGATGAACAAGAAAAAAAGATTATTACTGATTTTTGCCAAGCTTTAATTCTATCAAGAACAAGAAATGGAGCTTTAAAGACATAAGTGGATTCCCATGGGCACGCCTTTGAGTAGAGATTTAATTTTCTCCTTTGATTCCTTTACACCTTGTACTGAGTTTGACTGAGGTAGAGTTAATTTTCTTCACAGTCTCTGGTACAGGGGTGTTTTTTGGTTTTGTGCTGAACACAGGGTTGTTAATATAGTGATGTTTTTCCACACTGCCACACCCAGGTAATGGAGTGGAATGATGGAGTTTGTCTTCCCAATCCCCATTACTGTGATGGGACCCTGCTCTCCTGGAGATGGCTGAACACCTGCCTGTCCATGGGAAATAGTGAACTAATGCTTTGCTTTTGCTTTCCCTATTAAACTATCTTTATCTAGATCCATGAATTTTCTGTATTTTATCTTTCTGCTTCTCTCTCTGATCCCACTGGTGGGAGAGTGAGTGAGTGGCTGTGTGGGGCTTGGTTGCTTGCTGGGGGTAAACCACAACAGTCTTTTTGGCACCCAATTTGTGGGTCAAAGTGTTTGAGATGAAGACAGATCTAACTGGGATGTACCCGATGGAATTTGGATGTATGAGATTTGAATATCTGTTAGTCCTGCTTAGCTAGTAATCAGCAGGCTTCTTTGCTTGCCATGGAGCTCACTTTCCTGGGTCTGTATTAGTCACTTGTTAGTGGCTGCTTTTTGCCTTCACTGCTTGCTGTAGCAGTATACTTCTTATCACCTTACTGATTTGTGCCTGAGAACGTTTTGATAGCAGCCATTGATGATGTGCCTGGGCTGGCAGGTGGCCACAGTACTGCTGTTGTTTCTGTGCTGCCATAATGGACAAGCTGAACTTCAGAACTGGAGTTGAAGGCACTGTCACATTTGAAAGATCCCATACCAGATTCAGGTGGGTGCCTGAAGGAGGATGTGACCATGTGAGATTCCTGTGACAGAGTAGGATTGCTGGCAGGACTTGTGACCTCACAGAAAACCCACACTGGAGAGGTTTGTGAAAAGCTGCAGCCCATGAGAAGGAGCCACGTTGGACAAGTTCAAGGACGATCTCCTGTCAGTGGTACCCCATGCTGGGGCAGGAGAAGCAAAGATTCACTCGTAGCCCATGATGAAGACCATGTTGGTGCAGCTGGGCTCCCGCAGCCCATGCAGGGCTATGATGTGGACAATACTAAGGGTGGACTATTCTATAACAGGAACCCCTTGCTGCAGACAGGCTGAGGACAAGGGGAGGACTTCATTGCAATGTTAAACCCTAAAACCAGGACAAAAAGGACCATCAGTGGACACTGATGGATTTACCTTTAAATTTTTGTAAGGCATGATTTAAGTTGACTATTACAGTAATTACTAGAACAGGAACTACCCAAACCAACACAGGAGGAGCCTTACAAGAAGTGTTTTCAGAGCAGCAGTGACCTGACCTGAGCTGGCTTTGGTGTCCAGTAACTCCACATCACACACCACCTCTTGTCCCAGGTAACCATCATAAGAGATGGAGCCCAAAGTTATGGACTAAATTAATTCAAGAGGGGAACAATTTCTGAGTATTATATATTACAGAAGAGGAAGAGAGGTGGTGGGTGATGATGAACTGAATGCTGTAGGAACTGAACATGATGTAAGTGATATGGTATAAGGGGTGAAATGTGCTGGTTTTGGCTTGTCTAGAGTTAACTTTCTTCCCAGTGATTAGTATGGAGATGTTGTTTGGATTCGTGCTGACTACAGGGTTGATAATACAGAGATGATTTTGCTATTGCTAAGCAGGGCTTACACAGGTCTTTTGTGCTTGTTACACAGACATGCTGGCAAGGGAGCGGGGGGGTCATGGGAGATTGGGAGTAGACACAACCAGGACAAGTGACCCAAACTGACCAGAGGGATCATTGAGACAATGTGACATCATGCTCAGTATATAAAGTAGGGAGAAGAACCCCATTGAACAGAAATGTATAATTGTGCATGGCATCGAAAACAACATGAGAGCAGTACAGGTGTCTTAGTGAATTTAACTAACAGTATTAAATAATCCTAATAAAAGCTAAATTTTAATAGAAATTAGTACTCGCAAGCACTCCCTAAACTAAAAAGAACAAAAAAATATTTATTAGGCGTAGAACATAGCAGTGAATTGAACTGATATCCAAAGCTGAAGCAAGCAAGAGTTGTACTATTTACACCTGAAAATGTTTGACAGACAAGGCTGTGAATGATCCTGGTGCAAAACTTGTGGTTATGGCAGAAAAACTGCTCAATAAAATCAGGAACCAAATAAGATTCCTGTCTTCACATTGCCTCATTCTTTAGAGGTTGTGTGTATGAACTGTACCGAGAAGAGTGCAGAAGCTCTGGGAACACGTTTGTGCTGAGATGGATGCTGTCAGTCAAGTGTATGCCACTGATAATGAAAAAGAGAAATTACTGTTTGGGAATGATTTATTATTGAAGTTCTGTCCTCTTCTCAGCTTAATCCATAAAACCATTTGACTCTTGTGAAGGAACAATATACCATGTAGTAGGCTGATAAGAGAGAAAGTAGAAAATACTGTTATTTGCTGTCATGGGAAGATCAGCATCCCCTGCTCTCCTTTTTGCACTGTAACTGCTAAGAGAGGCTCTATCTCTGCCTATCATGCCTGTCATTTAACATGGAACTATCACTTCACAACTCACCACTTATATCCTATATACCTTCTTATGAGCTCAGCTCCCTGGAGCAAAGAAATTCATTAACAATTTGTTTTGGGTTTGTGGGGCAAGGGTTTTGTAGTGAGGTGTGTGCGTGTATGTATGTGTGGAGGAGGAATGTGCAGAGGTGGCTACTGTAAGAAAACACCAAAAGCTGTCCCCGTGTCAGACACAGCCAGTTCCAGCCAGCCCCAAGAATGGACCTGTCTCTTGCAAAAGCTGAGCCGATTAGTGATGTTGGTAGTGCCTCTGTGATAATTTAAGAAAAGGAAAAAAACACTGCACAATTGCAAATGTGAAATAGGACTGGTAACGGGTGAGAGAAACAGCCTTGCAGACTCCCGGGTCAGTGGAGAAGGAGGGCAAGGAGATGATCCAGCTCTCAGAAAAGAGATGCAGAGGTTCCCCTGGAGTCTATAGGGAATACCATGGTGACACAGGTTGACCCCTGCTGCCCATGAAAGACCACACTGGAACAGATATTCACCTCCTCACACTGAAAGTTCAGGAGAAATCACATTCTTATCAACAAAAAATGTTTATCTAGAGCAATTAAATAATCAACAGACCAAAAAGTTTTCAAGAATATGCTGTTGACATGGCAACACATTACAGACACTACCAGGATAGAAATTCTGACAGGTTGAACAGTCACTTTTCTTTTGTGGCAGATCTATGAAATTTCAGGATGACTAACCACTGAGCATGCTCTACATAAAACGACTGTACCTATATGTGTCAACTGCACTACATATGTGTAGTGTAAAGCCACTACAAACATTTCAGGGGTATAGGATATTCTATTTATATAGATTAATTTGATTTCATGGAGGCACTAGGCCCAGACCATAATTATTTTCCTTTAAAATATCGTCTCTGCCTGTGCTGTAGATCTGCAGCTGTTGGTACATCTCTGCTTTGCCAGCCTTTTTGTATTACTAAACAAATTAGTTCAAAATAAAAAGTACAGAAGATAAGCACACAAATCCTGATGATTATGGCTAACAGGATTTGTCTTGTTTCCTGCAAACATCCACTGTAAAATTTTACTTTTAAGATTCTTTCTATCTCTGGTTACACTGATCAACATTAATACCTAAAATGTCCTTAAATATTATTGTTGTGCAGACAGCATACAGATTTATTGCTACTCTAGGCTAATAATTCCTTGACAAATCTTGTTTCTGTTTCTTTGAGACTGTTTGATGGTGATTCAGCAGTGGATATATTCCAGCAAGCTGTCTCTTTACATCCTTTAGACTAAGTTACTACAGTATTTCCATCTGCTTCTAAAAACTGTATGTCTTTGCCTAAAATTTAAATAATGACAATACAACATCCATTCTTGCAATAATTATGGTTTAGCACCTGAATCCATTTCTGTTTGTTTTTTTTTTAACACCGAAAAAGTATCAACTAGCTAGAACTACTGTGCCAAGAAGTTTCTAACAAAAGGTCACAGGATTCAGAACTCAGGTTTCAATATAACCAGTGCTATTAATAAATTTTGTATCTTGTACAAAGAGCCCATATAGTGAATATGAGTAACAAAGAAATCCTTCCTATTGTTCAGGATCATCTGTTTCAAAATGGTTAATGCACTTATTCTGTGGGATTAAATATAGCCTTTTATCTGTATTTCATCTTCTTTATTCTTTCCCTCAAATATTTTGCTGTTATTATGACTTCACCTAATAACAGCTGATAATTTTTTCTTAATATTTTTACAACAAGATAAATAGAATGAGAAATACACATTAAGTCATTGAAGACAAGCATACAAAATTTTTAAAGTAGCAATAATTTGTAACCCTTGTTTTATGAGAGTAATTTAATTGATATTTGAAGGAAATTCACACACTTAGTTTGAATACTATGACAAAAAATAGTCGCTAGTAGAGAAAGGTTTATCTTTCAGTTTGAGAAAGAAGCTTCCTGCATTTTGTAGAGTGGTCAGTTAGTTTAGGCTTAATCCAGAAACACTTTCAGACATGATGATTCAGTGAGACACAGCACTTTAGTCAAATACCCAGACTTTTAGGAACTGTTTTGAGTTAATTCAAATATGACATTTGCTTAACTGAGATTAGAAGAGATCTGACCAGAATGCAGTGGAAAATTTAAAATAATATTAGACGTGATGAGATTATCCCATATTGTCTGGGTGGGATTGTAATGCTTTGATATGATCTTAAAAAATGTTGGTAGAAGTAAAGATCATATTGTCTTTGCAATTCAATCAAGTATATTAAGATATATTAAAACAGAAGAAATGGCAAAGTGAATTTTGAGGGAATAACAGAAAGACCCTATTTTTTGTTAGATAATATACTTTAATACATCTAAAGATGAATGGCAATGTAATGTCTTAATTTTCTTGAAAACTAAAGAAAATGCTCTCTCAAAAATAAATTTATCAATGAACACTGGTTTTTAATAGCACCAAAAACTCTAAAGGAAATGATCTCATTGAAAATGTGCTGAAGTGAAGGCTGGTGAAAATTTAGTGAGAATTATTTGGGATTTTTGTGGGGGTCTAGATTTCAATTTGTAATTTTAAAATATGTTGATTTTTAATAATTTTAGTAAAAATAGTAATATATACAAGACATAAAGGTAAGTATTTTATTAAATTTATTACATTAGTAAAATATATTGAATGAATAAAAATAGATATTCTATATATATATGCAGAAACATGTACAAAACCACAAATGCAAATATTGACTCCTAGTCTTCATAGAGCTGTTTCAAAAATCTTCAAGAATGAAAAAAATTTGATCTGTGGAATATTTCTATTATAATTTAATCAAATATACCTTTGTAATGTTATTCAATTATTTGGGGGTTTTAAAATTGAGGTACATTAGATTTGTCTTGAAGAAAAATGTTGGCATGTTTACTTTAGAGTGGTTGTAAGATTGATATCTCACCAACTATTCTAGCAAAAATTCAAGAACAGTGCTGAAATTATAAACCTTTTATTTCCTTAATCATTAAAAGTGAAAGGTTTTATTCCATGGTTTACAACAAATATATACAAAATTGAAGTGCTAAAAATGTTAAAACCATCACTTGAACTTTTTTCTCCTCTTAAGAAGTATCTGTAAATTATTTGGTCTATCATTACTTAGTGTTCCCAAAACATCTATATATCAATAAAATCCAGCATTCTTAGCTATGCCTTTTCAGGCAGAAGTGCAAAGAGAGACCATGAATTTAACTATTTTAACCTGCAATCCTTTTCCAGATTCATTTCTCTGTAGGATCAATAGGCTGATCTGATAGACATGCATACTCAGTATATTCTACCAAGGGTTGCATCCTTCATTGGATGCTATAGGAGATGCTTCTGTTTTAAACAGTCCAAAAGAAGAGGCTGAGCTGTCATATTAGCGCCAGAATTTACTGCAGATTTTATAGTTCAGACAGATTTGTCAAAGGAAAGATTCAAGAAGAGACTCCTAGAGAGAGGAAGCTGCTCCTCCAAGGTTAAGTAGCAAAGTGCTCATGAGGTGTCCCACAGAAAAGACATCTTGCCTCCAGATATTTTACAAAGCCACAATACCTCTTCTGTGAACAATATCATACTACAGATTTATGTTAATTTGAAACTCTTGTATACATACATATAAATGAATTAGAATTCATTAGTCAATTAATTAGTAAATTCTATTGGCAATTTCTATTTTTTCATTGATAACAATTTTTTTTAAATGTGTTTTATCAATAACAAACTTTAAAGCCTCAAAAACTCTGATGGAAAAGCATCACATTCTTTACAGCTGGTTTCTAACACATTTCTCAAGGTATTTTTAGATGTGTTTGTCTTGGTTTAATTTGAATTTCCCGGCCAATGCACCAATTTGCTAATTTAAATATACTCATTCTCTGTTGTGAGACAGAACCAGGAGCAAAAGCAAGGCATGCCTAAAACTTAAAAGGATATGAAGGAAAAACTTTATTAACAACACAGAGAAAGGAAATGGAAAAAAAAAATCAGAGTAAGAACTTCAGACCACTCCTTCCTCCCCTCTCCCAATCTTCTTAAAAACAAAACAACATAAAAAAAAACCCCACTACTTCTGTCAGTTTTCAACTTAAATAGTCCTTTTCAATTCACTTTAGAGAGAGAAATTTCCTCTTGTCAGGCCATAGGGACTTCTCAACAACGAGAGAAAAAACTAGTTTTCTCATGGCTTCACTTACACAATTCACATCTGCCCGGGAAAATTGGCAAATTGCAAATTTCCTCCCATCTTCACAGCTTTCCCAAAGCTGTGCTTATGGGCCATGTTAAACTCATGGGGAATTTACTTTTAAGAATGAACTGTTCCAAAACAAAAATTCTCTTAATCTCTCTTTCTCTCTGTTCATGCTTCATCTCCAGAAACAGAGATCCCCTTTTCTCCTTGGAGCAAATGATCTTTAACACAGGTGCTTTTGGTCAACAATCTATCAAATGGAACACTTCAACCTCCCCCATGTTTTTCTCTATGGTTTGTAGGAATTTTCAGTGCAATATCAGTTCATCCCTACAACTTACAAAAGGATTTTCAGCCAACCTTCATAGTATCTTCTCATTCTCCTTCCATCTAAAGAAACTTAGGTCTTTTATCCTTTTTCCTCTCTCACTCAGGGGAGGATTGAAACTCTGCAAGTCTTATTTGAGCATTAAAAGAGTTAAAATCTCACACAGGAAATGTAAAGACTGTGGCCAGTCCATGCTGGAGCTGTGCCAGGATCTCAGAACACTCTGGCTGCGCTGGAAGGGGCTGGCTCAAGCTAGAAATGGCAGTGGCCGTGCTGGAAAGGGGGAGGAGGGGGAATGGCTCAGCCTCTCTGGGTCTCAGCTGCAGCACCCACTGTGGATGGCCACCCCTCCTCCCTCCAGGCCATGCCAGCTCCCCAGACAGGGGCCACCCCTGCCCAAGGCCACCTCTCCTCCCTCCAGGCCATGCCAGCTCGCCAGACAGGGGCCCGGCCCTGCTCCCCTGCCAGGCCCACATTGGGGCCAGGCGGGCCTTGTTACCTGCACTGCTGCCAGAAGAGAAGAGAGCTTTGTTCCAGGTTACCTCCTTCAAAATGCACTTTCATGGAGTAAACTAACTTTTTCCAATTGGTTTCTCAGGCTGCCAATAACCAAACCAGCCTCCAATTGGTCCCATCAACTCACAGAAAAAGTTCTAATGGAGAAAAATCTCTGTTATTCTGTCCTACTCCAGGTATAACCAGTACAGTGTTCATTTCAAAAGATCTATAAAAGTTTATTGCCATGTTTCTGGCCACTCAGAGGTTTTATTCACATCCTAACACAATGTCTTGGTTTGAAAGACAGGTATTTACTAAGGAGAGGCAAGAACCCCTTTTCCTGAGATGGAGAGTGCAACCCCCTCCCTTCCAATCATTATTTGAAATCAGATGCTTTCAGGCAAAAAAACATGGGAATAGGAATAACAGTTCTTTAATATCTAACAAGGCAAACAGAAGAAAACAACAGCTTTAGAAACTGACACCAAAACAGAGCAGTGTAGCTCAGTCCCAGCCCTTTTCGGATGCAGGCTCCCTCTCCTGCGCTCAGTTCCCGGTGCTGTGGGCAGGGCAGGTCCCGCGCAGCTGAAGGGGCTGGGGCGATGGCGGCGGCGGCCCAGGGGTGAGAGGGATGGTGGGACAGCCTCTCCTCTCTCACGGTGTCGGCCGTCCTGCTCGGCAGTAGGTTGTAGGATGAAGCGGGAAGGTAGCAGTGCGAGGTCCAACAGCAGGGAACATGGTCTCCGGCGTTGGGATTGCGGGGAGCATGCCAGGCAGGAGCCCTGGCCGTCTTACTCCAACTCCACATGCGAGTGAGCGAGAGCCCCCAGCCCGAGCACCCACCCCCGGCCCCACCCTTCCCT
>VXBI01001260.1:98649-118795 GCA_013397375.1 Toxostoma redivivum
TTTTTTTTTTTTTTTTTCAAACAATTATCTGCACTGTAGAGCTAAATAAAACTCTGTGCACAGAATCAGAGAATGGGTTGGGTTGGAAGGGACCTGAATGACCATCTAATCCCTGCCATGAGCAGGGACACTTTCCACTAGAATAGGTTGCTCAAAGATCCATCCACCCTGGCTTTGAACACTTCCAGGGATGGGGCAGCCACAACTTCTCTGGGCAACCTGTTCTAATGCCTCACCACCCTCACAGCACAGAATTTCTTCCTCGTATATAGAGCAAGCCTACCCTCTTTCAATTTGAAGCCATTCCCACTTTTCCTGTCACTGCCTGCTCTATGTGGAAGCATCCAAGGCCCAATGACTGAAGTATCTTTTTTTCTCATAGTTATCTAGTGAAAGTTTTAGGAAGACCACATCAGACTGAAGCATAAGAGTATAAGACCCGTGCAGTAGTTTTACTGCCATGGGAAGTAACATGTACACAGCATTAGGAGAAGCACAAAGCTTTAAATACAACTAGAACTGCTCTGGTGTAACCATAAAACAGAAGAATAAAAAGGGGGTGAAGTACACCCCAATGACCTTCATATTTGAAGAGCATAAACATTTCATATTGCAAAAATAGAAATAAATAGCTCTTTGAGAGATTTGAGAGATTTCTGATGTCTTAGATTTATCATTTTGCCATGACACACAGATATGAAAGTTGTTGGAGGCAGGTAAGCAACTCTAATATTTTGAGGTGTCAGTAAAACTGACAGTATTTATAAGGAGTTGCATCCTTGCACTCCAGCTTTGATTAAAAATTCAAGGATATTTTCAAAGCTTCCAAGCAAATCTTGGAGGAAAATGTTTACAAAATATCTCTAATTTTAAATCATTAATTTTTCATCACTTTCTGTTTTCAGTAAACATACTAGATCTAAAGTCATATGACATAACTTTAACCATCTAAAAGTTAGGTTTCAAATTTCACACTGGCCATCACTGAGAGAAGTAGTGCACCCCAACTAAAATAAGTATATAAAATACACTGTAGATAACAATTCCACTTTCAATTTTTTATCTTATGTGTCTATTTTATATTCAATATTACTGAATTTCAGGTTGTTTTTTCCCTGCATCTTCCATAGAAGTCGCTGAAATTTGTGTTCTTCAACTACTAATATTCATGGTGTGTCAATCCATTTCCATCAAATCATCCTGAAAAACATGTATGTCTAGTCTTCAAATTTTTGCTTTCTTTACATTTGTTTTTGATAATTTTGTGCTTTACAACATGACAGCTTAAATCATCAGTTATGTACCATGTACTGTTATAATATGCAGTGTCCAAATTACACACACAAGCATGCACAGAAGTTCTCACTTTAATTGGAAGCTCCTACATAAAGAGTCATATATTTGAGCAAACATAGTTAGTTATTACAGAAGTTAATTTTTTTTAAGAATAATTTAGGGCATTGAGCATGACAAACATACCTTCTTGACTGCTGTGAAGTGCTTGAAATAGGTCTTGTTCTGCACTGTTAGTAGGTTTAGAAGTTTTTGAGTTTAAAGGCCATGTTTACCTCTGTCAAACTTAGAATTCATTTAGACTTTAAAAAAAAAGTGCTTTATAAATTCTATACTGTTGCATGTTCATTTTTTAATGTTACCAATGCCAGGTCCAAAAGTAATTATTGTTCTATATAGGCAGTGTGTAAATGTTTAATGTTGCTTGCACCAATAGTTGCAAAACAGTACAAATATTCTCTTCTCTGTTTATCCAACCCCTCACTCACTGAAGAATTTTCATCTTGCTCTGGTTTGTATTTTCCAGTTGGATGAAGAGAACTGCAGGTAAGAGTCTTTCATTAGAGGCATGTCTGATTTAATTAATCTTTAATTGTTGTGCAAAACAAATGGAAGGATAGCTTCGATCAGCAAATTCATTTGCCACATTTATCAACCAGCTGATCTTTATCACACACCCAGATGACAGTAAATCAAATGCACACCCCTATTCAATTCATGAAGCAAATGATTAAAGTGTCCGTAAGAGTCCCTATCCTAACTAAATCTAATTGTGTGTGAATAATCAGTTAAGTTGTGATGAATGTGCCATCATAGAATCTAGTCCATAACCAAATCATATTTTGAATCATATTTGCTTTAAAATGAATACCCTTAACTCATGCCTTCAGGTGTTTCTTTTTCTTCCTCCTTTACTGGTAGATAAATATGTGTCATATTAATTGCATCATTTTGCTTTGCTTTCTCCTTCACCTTTTATATCAACATTAGGGCTTACTTTCACTTGAGCTTTATAATTCAAACACATTCCAAACATATCTGTCTTATTAAAAATCATCTTAAGCACAAGAAGTATTACTGTATTTAACTCCAAACTCTTACTTTAGTCCAAACTGAATTTAAATATTTTCCATTGCGTATCTTTGATTCTTAAAATCATTTTTATTTGACTAAATACCTCCTAAACTCAAAATGAAGAAAATAATAACTGTATTTGTTTATTGCAGAGTATAAATGGTACACGTTCTCCTTCAGAACACATTTCTTGACATCTGCTATTCTTAAATATTTATGAATTCATTCTTTTTTCACCTGGGCTTCTATGATACCATATTTAAGATTTCATGAGACTTTTGTTCATGGACAAAATTTCATTTAACGAACTTAGATAAGGATTTCAAACCTTTAAAGATTTGTTAATCAGTATGTAATTAAATAACGAGGAACTAACACGACAAATAAGCTTTTAACCCTAACTGATACCACAGTGTATTTATCTTTTTTTTGACTGTGGGTATTTAAGATGAGATCTTTTTCCCTACTCTCATCTTAAAAATAGTTTCAGAGATTTCTGTTGAGATGTCTAACACATTGAAGAGAGAACAAAAATTTTGTAATTATTTATATGTAGTTGGTCATCTAAAACCAAAGAACTAACTTCAAGGGCCTTGAAATCATTGAAAAGTAAAAAACTTGGGAAGAGGAAAAAAAAATTTTATATATTGGTTCTTTCTATGTACAGAGGTTGAAGAGAGAAAATAGGATTTACATACATGCTTTAAAAATTAAAATCCCAATGTAAAATAGAGTCCTGGGGTTTTATTTTGGTTTTTTGGTTGTTGTTTTATTTTTGTTTGTTTGGTTTGGTTTGGTTTGGGTTTGGTTTTGGTTTTTGGGGTTTTTTGTTTGTTTTTTTTGGTTGTTGTTGTTATTACTATTATTGTTATTAATCATCATCATCATCATCATCATCTGGTAAGGGTCATCTATTTCAAAGATGCCCTTGGTGGCAATGCAGTTTTATTAACTATCACTTTCAACCATGGTAATGATATGTTTGAATGAAATGTGTACTTATCTGAAACAGATCCTGTAGCTATCAATGAAAATGCAACCAGATTGTTAATCCTTTAGGACATTCAAGACCTTCAAG
Organism: Toxostoma redivivum; assembly: GCA_013397375.1. NCBI lineage: Eukaryota > Metazoa > Chordata > Aves > Passeriformes > Mimidae > Toxostoma > Toxostoma redivivum. The sequence continues at coordinate 102,095 of VXBI01001260.1, forward strand.
ATCTACAGTAGTTTAAATCTTCTCCATATCTGGACTTCAGACATATTTCAGATGACCGGATGCCATCTACAGCCATCCTGCTGGGTCACCGATGATAGGTCTCCTGTACATATGCACAAAAATAGACAAAGAAATAATGAAAATGTCTTACTGTGCTCCTAGGGCAAATATACTAACAAATGAAAAATTAATGATATATTCAACTGAATTTAAAAAGATGCTTCATTAACTCAAATTAAGGAATTGTTTATTCCCTGCAATCTGGAATCATTGTAATACAATTTGTTTTGTGAGTGTGAATGTAAATACTTATTTCAAACTAAAGACTTTCAGATTTTCATTACTGAAGTATTTAGTGGGACAGTTTGTCAGGCTTTTTTTTAAGAGCTATGAAGTGATCTCATTAAATTATTAAGCAAGTGGTTTAATTATGCCAACCTTCACATCCAACTGAAAAGCAGATGTTTTATTGGAAAACATATTGCTTTGTGAGAGTAATATCTAGCCTCATAATCACAGATGGAGACCTAATGACAGTTTAAAGGGTAAAGACATTTTGATACCAAAACACTTTAGTCACAGATTTACACAGTTTTACAAATTATACTGTTCCCTGTTTTGTGGGAGAGAGGTAGGAGTTACTGTGATGTACGTAGTCTTGGACAGGGAGTGGGTTTTCCTGATCTCTCTTCTGCTCCTCGGGTTCTCTAGAGGTAGCAGAGAAGATCTTGGCTCCCAGTCGCCTGCCCCCACAGTCTGTCAGGTACTCTGAGTACCCCTGACACTGAATTTTCATGAATTATAGCATTGGATAGGAAAAACCTTGTTAGTGAGTAGATCATTCCAATTATACTTTCTTTTTCTTATTTGCTGTTGCCATTTTTTGGCACTCACAATCTGTTCCAAACATATCTGGTCACATTTGCACTTGTTAATGATCAAAACATTGCATAATTTCATTGTTTGTTTTACTGAACACACCAAAACTATTCTTTTGCTTGAGGCATCTGGCTGGTCATGTTTTATCTACTGCTATGAAAGCAAAGCTTTTGCAACCTGTGCTAGCAATGCCTGACTTGCTAATTCCTACAAGTATTGGTGTGCCTTCCTTTTGCAGGAAGGTAACAGATAAACAGGTAATATACTTCCAACCGCCAAGAGCCTGTTCATAAGATACAAATGGATGACTCACTTTTGTTTTCAAGTGTTAAAAAAAATATATATGTCTTTTCTCAACAGAGGGTGAAAATTGAGTTAATTTGTTGGCTTCTCAAAAATAAAATGAGGCATTCACAAAAGATGGATGGATTTCATATGAACAGACAGAGAAAACCAAATAATTCTGATAAGGATCCCTTACAAATAGTTCGAGAGAGATGTCTTTAAAACAGTACACAAATTAACAACTGCTTTGCAATACCATGAATAGCATCTGCATGTAGCAGAGATTCCCAACAACCTGCAAAAAACCTCCCATATTTCAGTCATCATTTTTCCCTTAAATCAGAGTATTTGGGGTGTGTGTAATAGCAGTTATTTTCAATATATACTGGATCACTAAGATCAAAATCTTTCTTTCTCTGAAGAGGAAGATTGTGTTTGCCTTCTAGATAAAGGTTCAAACTTTCCTAACAGAAAAAATAGTTATTCAACAAGGAGTTGGGTGCTTGCGTAAGCTGCAATAAGATTTATGGTGAGTTCCCTACAGAAAACTAGGAAATGGACCTCCCCTATAGCCCTTTTCCTTGTGTTCAGGGAAAGGAGACCACTCGTTCTTTCTTGTCTGAATAAAGAGAGGACCCAAGCTCAGCTGGAGAAGTACCTCATTCAGATGCAGTCCTTACATGCGCTGTTTCAATTCCAAAACTTAATGTAGGGCTCTGTTGAGCTGTAGCCCTTGTAGAAGTTCTTTTCTCCATTTTCTTGTTTTTTATTGGTCACAGGAAAAGTTAATCCACACCTTAAAGTATGTGCATAAGGACTGAATTCTAGAAATATGGGAGAAATTATGAAATCTATGACACAATACAAATGAAAAAAATAAAATATGTTGCTGGAAGCAAAAGTTTATCTGTGTCTCTTGACATATAAAACAAATACAGTTACAAGCTTACAGGAGGCATGCACAGGTTATGATCTACCATGACATGTCCATATAGGCATTTTGCAAATGCTGGCAGTACAGTTTCTGATTAGCAATCAGACATCAGTCTCTGCCAGAGGATCACTGCCCTACTGTGTTGCTTTCATGTAATAGCAGTGTGGTGAAATAGCCACTGTGAGTCAAACTCAGGAAGCTGCATCTGTGTTTTCACTCATCCTGTTGCATTATTTCACAGAGCTGAATGGGAATAGAAGGGTTGGATGAGTTAAATACCCCAATACAACAATTTAGGCTGTCTTCCACTTTGGAGGTGGCTTTTCTCTAACTCAACTGGATCATAGGAAGACAGAAGCCTCAAGTACACACCACAAGAAGAGTAAGTCAATCTGCAAAAAGTTATGTGAACATATTCAAATATCAAAGTGTTTAAAATGTTTTACACAGAATAAAATACTAGTTTCATATAATCATGTATATAACCTATATGACTGAAGTAAAAAATTATCAGAAGTGTAACCAGAGGAGTAACTTTGATTTCTTTTAGTGGAAAAGTATGTTCAGATACTATTAAAGGATATGTTTGATACTTCTGCACACACAGCTTCTGAATAAAAATATGTGGTTTTCATAGATAACTATTCTTAAGTGCAAAGTAAGCTTTCATGTTGATGAAAACCACTTAAAAGTAAGTAAGGTCTTCAAAGCAATTGGTGAGCTATAGATATTGAAAATGATTGTGTGAAACTTTATATAGGGATATCTCTTTATTTGCGAATTACTGTGTTGGTACAATTTAAAAAAATTAAGCAGTATATGATTGATGGTTCTATATCATCCCTGTTCATTAGTTTTGCACAAATGTTGCAATCACACAAGGAGAGGCACAGAAAAATTATGCTTAGTGTATGCAAAACTGCCAGAAACTATGCATATTTTCTTCAGAGATCCTTCAGACTGACATTCTTAGCATGACTGCTCCCTCACTTCCACCCTCATCTTCATCAGGACTGGGAAAGAAAATAGCAAGAGCAAAAGCAAGAACACTCATGACCAAAGATAAGAAAAGTTCAATAAAAGAAGGATTGAGGGAAGAAAAAGCCAAACAAACATACAACAGCAATTACTCACCACCTCTGCTGGCAGATTTGCCCAGCCAAACTCTGAGCAACAACTGTCCTGGAAGATGGTTATTATGATTGTGCAGGACATTGTGCAGGACACCATACAGTATGGAACCTGCCTTTGGTCAGTTCACATTAGCTGTCTCAACTCTTTCCCGTCCCTTAATCTTTCCCACGTGTAGCCTAATTGCTGAAGGAGCAGGTTGAGTAGAATGAGAAAAAGACTTGTCATCAAACACTCTTCAGCCATAGCCGAAACATCGGTGTGTTATCAACACTGGATTACTTGCAAATAAAAAGTTATGAAGAAAGTTAACTACATTCCAGCCAGAACCACATAATGTTGAAACGCCTTTTGTAAAAAACAGCTTTTGCATATTACCATCAGCAATTAAACCAGTGAAAAATTGGGAGCGAGGGGAGGTGTGGGGTTGGGGATTTTTTGTTTTGCCTTTTTCTATGAAGACAAGAAACAAGTGACACATTCTACTAGCCAACATTAAAGATAATTCTATTCAAATTTCCAGGATTGTTGATTCATCATAATAGTTCTGTCAGATTATATCAACTAAAATTGCTCTTGAAGACAGGTACAGTAATGAAGTGATGCTGATGAATAAATTATCTACTCCAGAAATAAATAATCAAATATAAAAAGCTTCTTGACATGCTCTTTGACAGTAAAGAAAATATTATGTGATGATTACACTCCAATTCAATAGAAGCAGAAAACCAATCTATAAAATATTCAACTAACCAATGAAACATGCCAAGTCTCAGTAGTCTATGTGAAAAACTGAATTACTGCCTCTTCAAATTAATCAGAAATACTCTGGTATGCTCTTTTAATTGGAAGGTCACTTTAAAGATGACAGGCAAGAGTTCTTTCTATTTGAGCAAATATTTGAACTTACTACCTTGTTGTGTTTATATAAAAGTGTGTGCATTGTCCTTGTGTAAGTACTGTTCTCCGTGACCTTTTCAAGCATATAACAAATAAATCTCTCCTTAGCTTTAAAGTGGCTGTCATAATAACACCACAGGGCTCTAGGCACTTACAATTTCAAAACATTTTTCTTTTAAATTAATAGGTGTTGGTATGAAATGACTAATCAGCTTTAATAGTTACAGTTTGGGTGTTTTACTCTTTCCCAGTTACATTTCCATGTAGTTGTATAAATAAGAAAGTTGTATCAGTTTTTATTAAGATGGGATTAAAGTGAACAGTTGCATTAAGGAAAGGACTCATTCTGATATTGTAATATTTTCAGCAAGATTTGTTTTGTTGTTTTGTTTTTTTTCTCTTAAACTCACTAGGAATTATCTCACTGTAGTAAATTAAAGCAGACTTCCCATCAGAGGAGTTCCTAGGTAAGAATGAAATCTCAGTTTGAAAGTCATTATCTTTCAAGGAAAAGTTCATGTGATTCTTATTCCAGCCAGGATTTCTGACTCAACCCAGAATCTCTAATTCAAGCTGCATACTTTCTCTGCTCTGGCCCAAATGAGGTTTATACCCTCAGGTTCAAGGGTCCTGGTGATTTGCTGTCTAGAACTGGGAGAGAATCAGATTAGAAGGACTTAGGCAAGCTGTGAGAGAGTGAATAGAGGAAAAAATAATATGTCATAATGGTAATTTCTCTAAGCAAATTTAAATCTTAAAGATAAAATTGGTTTCTTCGGTGTCTTTGTAGAGCACTCACATGTGAGTCATGCTGCAGGACTATTCCTTCAACATGTGATCATAAGAAATTTAACTCAAAAGGTGAGTTGACATAATTTTGTAATTAATAACTAAAAATTCGTAATTTGGGGTAATAACTAATAATAGGATACCTACTATCTATATTATGACAAGGATGGTGGGATTAATTGATAATCTTCATGGATATGTGTGTGCATGTGTGACTGAATCAGTAATCCTAAAGTATGCATTTAAAATTAATTACTTGTTCTGAAAAAAAGGAAGTCAAGAAAACCAGCTCTGTTGAATCCAATAATACTGATTGTCAATAATCTGACTTGTTTGTGGTGTGATTTTTGAGGTTGTCATGTGTAGATCCAGGAGTTGGTGTTGATGATCCTTGTGGGTCCCTTCCAACTCAGGATGGTCTATGATTATAATTACGATCTAATTTAGGATACAACATGGCTAACCCATGAATAGCACCATGTGTCTAAGAAGTGACAGAATAAAATAGAACCAACCAGCTCTTTTGATATTCCTTGAAAGACCTGGTATGACGAATTCTGCCTGACATATATTGGGTACAGATCAGTCTAAGAAACCACAATGAGATACTTGAAATCCAAACAGATTAGTTTAGCTTCATATTGAAAGTGGTGCAAAAATGCTGTACATAAAGAAAGTATGCATTGCAAGTACTTATTTACATCATAACATAAACTTTATGATGCACCATTAGTTACCAAACAGAATATGCATAAAGAACTTCAGTATTAGTCCAGTCTGGTAAGAATATTATTCGGTAAAAGCTAAAGCTTGTTGTCATTTATCAGGGCACTATGAAGGCTGGTGTCTTTCATGGGCCAGGTACCTGGGGCGAAGGGACCTCACCATAGGATGTTAGGACAGGGCTCCATGGCCAATCCCACTGCCAAAAGGCAAATCCAGTGGGATGGACCCTGGCTGGGAGCCTACTCTGTCTGCTCCCAGACATGGCACAAAGGAGTACAGGAGCCAGCTGAGGGAATTGGGCATCTCCATGGGGCCAAGGATTGGTCCAGGATTGTCCTGATAGGGCTAGGGACTGGGACAGGGATTGAGAGCTCTAGAGGGGAGGAAAAGAGGTCCTGGGCCAGGGACAGGTGGTAATGCAGGAGGCTCCAAAGTGTCACTTTCTTTGGTGGTGATTAAGACAAATCTCAGTCTTGATCCCATCCCATCCTTAATCTCAAGCTTGCAAACATGATGAGTCTTTCACTATAAAATAAGTAGTTTAGTAAAAATTAGGAAACCAGTTAGGATAAGGAAATTTATCAGAGGCAATTTAGTTGAAATTAGGACATTTGTTTTGTACTGAAAAAGGTGTAAGAGGAGCTCTGGAAAAGCATCTTGTACTCCTAGGAACTGAGAACATGAGAAACTCACAAATGTACTATCAAATATTTATGTAGTCTTCAAGCTTCTAGCCATATCACTCAACACAAAACTAAGCATAAGGCTATACTATTTTAAATTTAAGAGAGTTGCTCTAAATTGATTATATTAATGGGGGGAACTTAGCAGGGAGAGATTCAGCTGGAATAGCCAAATTACTGTGACTACTTCTAATGATGTTCCTAAATGGTCAGCAATCTGCCAAAGAATGAAAATTAATTCTATATGTAAGTAGTTTTATTACAAATTATGGGTTTTAGGTTGTTTGAAATGGAGGAAAATGTCCCTAGCAGTTTGTAAACCAATTCTCCCTTCCTTGATGGAATTCTGTGATGTTGAGAATAAACTGAGAATCCCTACGTAGACAATAGGTCTGATTCTCTAGTGCATTGTTCCTTCTGCAGCTAGCATATTTGCATTTAATTTGCCAAAGCAAAATATTCCTAATCTGCTTTTGCCGATGTGATTACAAGAGTAGAATATCAGAGGTGGGTTTTTTTTTTTTCTTTTCTTCATGAATAGAACAGTATGATTCTGAATTTACTCTATGAAAATGTACTGTGCACCTGATTTTCTATCAAAACAATTGCTGTTGCGGGTCGTTATTTTCCTTTGCTATGTCCCTGTTTTCACCTAAGCCCCGCCCCTTTCTCCCGACCCTTCCCTGCCAATCACCCTAGTCCCTGCCTCCCAAGTTGTCAATCCCCCCTGGCCACATCCCTTGTTCTGGAGTGTTCGCTGTCTGTTACAAGTTTCCAGTTATGTGATTGAAAGTTGTTGGTTGTGGACCGCCCATGGTTCCCCTCATTGGAGTACTGCACCCGAGATCCCTCCCACTGTACCGCCCCTGAGCTCTCCTGGTTGGTCTTTGCATTGTACCCTGGCCTGGAGGGGGCCGCTGTTTGGGCCTTTTGTGGTTTCCTTCCCTTGCTCCCGGTTGTCTTCTTCTGTTTTCTCTATAAACGTTTTCTGGACCCGCAAAAGGGCTCGTCTGAGTCCTTCACCTTTCCCGGACGTGAGGTTAGCCCAGCGGGTTCACAGCCCTAGCTGTATTCCCAGTTCTCGGCATCTGGGATGCAGCCCACTCTCGGCGCTGGCCTGCCTGCAGAGCTGGTTGGGCTAAAACGGATTGGAGCAGGCTGGAGCGTCGAGCTGTCATACCCTTGGAATAAAAAGGTGGAACAAATGTAGCTCTTCAAACCACCTTAAATATATTTTGACTTATGTTTACTGTATTGGGGTTTTCTAACGTGAAGAAAAATCTGTTTTCATTATTTTGATTAGTGTTAATTCAAATATGCTGAATTAAATTACTTTATTCCTTATGTTGGTAAGTATCACAAGTAAAAATGAGGCTGTTAGGAATAGATTTCCAGCAGGCTGGGTACTAATTAGCAAGAAATGGTTCAAAGCTAGTAATTCATTTTTCTATAATTTGTAGCACCTGGTAGTGGTCTGACTTCAGACTTCATCCTATATATCATTAACCACAACCAGAAGTCACAGTTTCACAGCAATTGAACCAATGCTCAGAAACAGCGTGATGGACATTAGTTTTTAAAAATGTATTACTTTCAAATACTTCGGCTATATTTAGTGCCTTTTATTTTTAAAAGAATCCAATAAACCTCTCTGCATATAACTGTGGAGGGTAAGAAACACTAGAGCATCACTTTGTGTCTGAATAGATCAAATCCACTTCGCAAATGAACTTTACAATATGAAGGTTTGAAATGTGCGATGGTAGAGTTCAAACTCAGTAACAGGATAGAGCTGTGTGGTGTGATCCATAGATTTTACAGTCCAGGTGACACAGAAGATTACTGTACTGTGATAAGGAGGGAACAAAACTCAGTGTCCAAATCAGCCTAACAGAAAGGAAAACACTCTCTGAGATGAAAAGGAGTCTCACATCTTATGTTAGTCATACTCCGCAAGAACCAGTAGCTTTTTGAGGAAACGTTTCTCTATGCGGCGTAGAAATTTGTTGTCCACTTCTCATCTCCCAGCTTCAGCTTAAGGAAAGCTTAGTTAAAGTGGTAAAGGAATCTGGAAATAGTGAGATTTTCTCTACCACACTTTAACATCTTCCCATCTGTATAGTAAAATACGTTCAGTGTAAAAAATACAGTGAAGAATTTGTGTTATAATCAGAGTTTGGAAGAACAGTTAAACAGGAAATTATAATAAAATATAATTGAAACAGTTTAAATGTATTAGAGTACACTGAAAATCTTAGTGAGACAGATGCCTTCTTCTGGCTAAAAGATGACAAATCAGTTAGAAAACTGGGACCTCTACATACACTTCTATTTCTTCACTCTTCATATCTTCAATGCAGGTTAAAATTGAATCCTTCAAAACTGTACAAAACCCCCACCTTTGTGATTTTTTTTTCTTTTGTGTGTAAGTCCATTTGTTATTTTAATAATATCTTTATATTCTCTAATCTCAGTACCTACCAAAACCTGCACACTATTAACTTGAGCCAAATACAGGAAAATCTTTAGGCAATGTTATGTGAAATGTTCTGTTCTCTCCAAAGGTCAAGGATTTCAACTTCCACAGTGATTAAACTGGTGTTCACTGCAAAACAAAATGACTGTTGCAGGTACCAGGATACTGAGGGACCTAACAGGCTCTGCAGCCTCTTCCCCCAACTCCTAGGAGTTAGTCCATGTTCAAAGTCAACTCTTATTTTGCTCACCTATATAACATGGCGTCAAACTGCTGTGAAAATATAAGCTATGAGAATTTAAAGAAGGAGCCTTGCCTCTTTCTTTTTTTGAAAGCTGTATTAAACTCAGACCGTTGACCTATGTCCATGTGAGAGTTTTGTGGCAGCTCTGCCTATACCTGGAATTGCACCCCACTCTCTTTGACCTGCCTCACTGACTTGGCTTCCTGGCCAGGTGTCAGACCTGAATTGTCTCTAAGGACAAGGCTGGCAATCACAGTTCTGTTGCCTGACCTTGGTCACAGCCACCTATCATCTTCTCTTCTTGCATATGTGCTCTGTAATGGTGTCACAGTGCTAGAGCTTCTGCCCTGCCTGCCTGCCGCAAATCCAGTTCCTGGCTCCCTTTTCCATGCATATCAGTATAGGCTTGCTGTTGCCTGCCAGTGAAAGGCTCAGCTGATGGATTAATGGTATTGTAGAACACTGAATTTATTTAAAAGCTGCTTATGGAATCATATTTTCCTTCTTATTTTTACCTTGGGACTGACACAAAGATGACTTGTTCTGCACACTGAAAGTTCCTGTATGTCAAAATAACTGGCGTATTTTCCCAGATTCTCCTACAACCCTGTCATACCTTTGTTATGTTATGTCTTCGTATATTCCTCATTTTCTGTTTTGTTCATTTGGAAGTAAAATAAATCGTGCTTCATATATAACATGCTTGCCTAGCTTTTGGGATTACATATTTGATCTTGCTTGAGACACCAAATATAGGAGGACCTTGGGAGCCAGTATTTAATTCTATAACATGAGTTTATTCCTATTCCTATTTAGAGGTCATCAGAAAATTGCTATAAAACCCTGTATTTTTCTCCATCAGAAAAAAAAAATAAATCTCTTAGTAAATCCCTTAGTACAGACTGGATTTTCTGTCACAGGTTTTCTTTTATATTCCAGCTTTGTGCCTAATTAATCAGTAATCTCTTTCTTAAGTATTTCATCTTGCTGTCAATTTATATGTATATAAAACTAGACGTGTATTTAGCCACTCTAACACTGAACTCAGAATTAAATAACTTGCCCTCATGTAGGGTATAAAATCTTGGTATTTCTTTATTCACATAAAGAAGCACAGCTTTAAAGAAGAGACTAAGTGAGTCTCTTATATTTGCCAGACTGTTCTCTACCACTTCGGGGAAGTGAAACTTTGCATTTCTTCACTTGAAATTACCCAAAATCTCATAGCCTATTTCCTGTTTCTAATGCCTTCTTTTGCCTTGTGTCATATCCTTTTTCTAAGATTTTAATTTTTGGGTGTGAGAAGTTTTTGATTTTGGTTTAGAGGGCTTTTTTCAGTGAAGAATACGATGATTTAAATTGCGTGTGTCAGGTTAAATGTTTAAAGTAAAACAACCAACACCATAATTTAGAGTAGCAAGCAAATCAGCTGAAATAATTAAGAGCTACATATAACTTTAGTATGGCATAGATTTTTGCTGACCTGAATGTTCATCCAAAAATTAAGTCATTAGTTAACCTTGGTTTTCTTTGACTTCAGAATTGCTACAGAAATGTAGGCTGAAAATGGAGCAAATTTAACTTTTTGCAGAGAAGATGAGGCAAATCTAACCCTTAGTGCTGAACCCAAAAAAGCAGGAGTATTCATCTAAACTTGCCTGATAGGAGTCTTCTTTTGTTGAATTTTTTGTAGTTCTATGGAATTCAGATCACACACATATCTCCCAGTGTCTTGGCCTTTAGAGACATCACATTTCCACCAGTGTATTAAACCAGGCAGTAATATTTGCAGCTCTCGTTTGTTTCCCTGTGATTTTTTTGCTTCTTTCATCTATACTTCCTCTGATTTATGTGACTTTTGGACTGTTATTACAATTATTTTGTGGTATTTTTGGCAAAGTTTCCATATCCTGGGAATTTACCCCAAGAACAATTTTCATGATGTTAAGCAAGAAATGGCCAGAGTTTTGTGTTATTTGAATGGTAAGTTTATAAAGGTTAGAAATAAAACTGACCAAAATAAATGTGCAAGTTTTCATATATACTGTATCTTATTTCTCTCATGGTGAGACAGGAAAGTCTGTTTTATGAGAAGAAAGAACAACATTTTGCAGAGTACATGTTCATTTGTCTCTCTATTCATTGCCAGTGCAGAAGCCTCTGACACCTCTTAATTAGAATTGTATATTAATATAGCTAATATGCATTTTTATTCCTTAAAAACGCATGGTTACCGTAAAAATAAGAATGTAGTGGTGGCCAAATACCTTCCATGACTGCACATATCAGTGCCAGCTATGCATCACCTCTGTAATCTAAGTGCATGCATGCAATATATTCTGTGTGTTAAACATTAGGACAAAGAGTTAATTAATTAATTTAATCATTTCAGCTTTAAATTTTTTGATTCTTCAGTCACATTAGGCTCAAAAGTGACAATGTATGTATATCTCATGTACTGACATAAGCACATACACAAATACATACACATTTATGTATGTGTATGTATATGTGTGTATATATATTCATACATAGATATTTCACATTTTTCAGTAACAGATTTCTTTCCCAAGTCACAAATAGTCTTCTTAAGACTCTTTTCAAGCTATGATCCATGTTCAGTCCTCTTACGAGGAAAAGAATATTCATGTATTTTTTACCAAACTGTATCTCTTAGCTCTTGAAGCTTATTACCTTTCCGTAAAACTCTTCTACATGCCTCAAAATTTCTTTGAAGATAGAAACACAGAGCCAGTATCTAGAATGTGTAATTCATTTTCAACTTCAGAATGACCATAGAAAGAGATTTTTAATGATACTAATTTGGATCCTGTTTCTTCCTACATAGGAAGCAATTAATGAGCCTGTTCTTCATCTCTTAGTTTGCTTTTAGATGTAACTTACTTATTTTTGAAAACACATTCTGAACAGAGCTTTAGTCCAGTTAAAATATTGATAAGAGATTGAGACCAGATTGTATGTCAGTTACTTTTATAAAAATGTTTATAATAAGTACTAAGCAATGATTAAATAAAAAAATAAAATTATATTCTCTGTTGATGTGTTTAAGGTTTGGGGTTTTCTTCCTTTTTTCTGTTTTATGGCATGCTGTTAAAAAACTAAAAATTGTGAGTGCTGAAGGGTGTTAATGCTTTGTTATCCTGCCTGCAGCAGTGTTTTTGGCATAGTTTGAGCTATGTTCATTTGCAGTGAGTTCTCTGGTATTGTGAGATACGTATTGTAAGACTATTTATTAAATAATGACATTTTTATTACATTTTTAAATGGTATTTCACTCAGTGTGATTGCTGTCAAAATGTGCATGACCATTCTTGGAAAACTAAACAGATGACTGTCGCATTTTAAGAGTTTATTTTGCTTTGGTTGTGATTTTTACTTGCTAATGGTATTTAATGAGATTTACATAGCCCTTGACAGAACATAGACCAAGTATATTCTGTGCTAAAATAGTTAAATTTATTATTAATAGGCAATATAATTTCATTTACATTATGCATAGAAAATACTAATGAGGAATGAACGACAAATTATTCCAGTTTTTTAGAAAAATAGTAAGCTGTTGTCTAAGCTCCAGTGCAGATATTGCCTATGCTCCTAATGGTAGTCTTTAGGTGGGTGTACTTTGCTTAGTAAATGATTTTAAATATTTTTAGCATTTTTAAATTATGACCTAGTGAATTTGTGGCTAAAAATGTTGCAGGGAACCTAGAGAGTTCTGGATGATTTGAGTATTTTCAAGAAAACAAATAAATTTTTCTTCAATTAATTTTTTCATTTACTTCTTTAAAAGAGCTAAATACACCAGACTAATACTTACAGATTATTTAGGCAGTGTCTGTTCCAAGCTCCACCAAAGTCATTCTTAATTGCTTACCTGTAAGGAGATAATTTATTAAAATATTGTTGTTTTCTATTGTGTGTGCCATGGGGAAAAATTAACTTGTTGTGAGGGAGTTTTTTTCAGTTTTTAATTCATAAGCGAGCATCTTAGCTGCTATGCTGGAAATTTGAGTTGTATAACAATTTAGAAATGAATGGAATATTTATAGTTAAGCACATAAAAAAGTATAAATAATTAAATATTCTAAGCTTGACAATACAGAAAGACATATTCTTCAATTCAAAGTTAAAAACACCTTTGCTGATTACAACTTTAGATATTTTAATCAACATCTATTGAATGAAATACTTGATTAACAATTTCCAGAAACATAAAGTAGGAAATTTGTTGCATATTTTAATTGCTTCATATTCTTCTTTTTTTCTCTTTTATTTTTCCTTGTACTAAATGCATGAATATAGGTAGACTGCAAGTGAAATTATTTTACCAGGAAAAGGTAACATGTTCTTATTAGGTAAAACAGAACATTAGATTTATTGCATCAGTAAATACAATAAGTAAAAGGCACTTTTGAAAATATTTAAAGAGAAATGCTTTATTTTTCCTTCTTCTTTTATTTCAGTCATTATTACTTTTTATTTTTAATTTTAAGGATCTGATGTTTCCAAATTAACTTTTAAAGGAAAGTGAAGGCTGAAAAATAAGACTCATTACTCATTTTGTCAAGCTGATAAAAAATAAACTTATAAATGAAAAGAAACAGCAATAAATTATTACTTTTTTGATTGATGGATTACATTATGTTGTTCAGATACAGTAGGGTATAAAATAAATCTTACTTTAATAACTGCTCTGTTGGATAGTATTATAAATTTTCTCATTAGATACATATACATGGCTTTTATGTCCAGAAGTGTGATTAACTCTTAACATACCAAGAAAATGTGCTATCTATGTATACTTTGAGATCTCCTGAAATGCAAAATGTGATTAACTAAACTTTTTGAGAAATTAAAATTGTTGTTTACACTGTAATTTTTACAGCAATCAAGGCGAAGTGTTAAAATGCAACCACCTGCTAATTTCATATATTTATCTTCAAAATGACAATGTCAAAATCCAGTTAAAATATTCATTGACGTGTTATTTTATATATTGCTCCTCCCTGGCTCAGAAAGATGATGCATTTTAATTTTTTTAAAAGGTTTCTAAGTTTAAAATCCATGTCTCAAGAACTTTAAAAAAATACTTGAAATCATCACCCTTATTTTATTTAACAAGCTCACAAAATTTATTGATGTTGCACACTTTCGGTGCAAAGCTGAAGATCTATTGGGTTTTACAACTGGACATGATGTGATAGCTCTGTCTACCATCAGGTCTGCTAGGAGTAGTCCTTTGTATAAAACATAAGACAAGTGTAGGATTCCAGCTCCAGCATTATTTGACATAGAATTAACATGGATAACTATGTATTTCAGTGTCACTGCTAACTCAGATCACTCATTTCACATTAAGTTAGGCTGAATTTGAAATCAGAGCTGGGGCCTTTTTTTTTTGACATTTTAAGATACATATTTTTCTTAAATTAGATTTATTAGAAGACTTTCTATAATAAAGGTTAATCAAATTTCTCTGATAAATATAATTAATGCTTTATTAAATGAATTATTCTTTTAAAGCAAAGCTCAGCAAATAATTTCTATTAATACATTATTTTTTTCTTGCTTGCATAGCTAGTTTTCCATCTCTTTGCTCCTGGTTTCTAACAGTATTGATGGTAAAAATCTTGCAATTGTCCAAAAAAAAAGTTGGTTTGAGTTTTGGTTTGTAACATAAACATTTGTGGTTTCTATGCCTTAGAAAGATAATCGATCTGACATATTTGAAAAACAGACAGAACTAACATGTTTTAGAAAGCAGGAAAAAGAATGGGATTTCTTGCAAATACAGTCCCAAAAAGAAATATTTTTAAAAAATACTTTATTTCATACTTCCTTATTTTTTTCTTCCTGTGGTCTCTATTTTTTTTAGAACATATTAATTATCATAAGATTCTGCCTTGTGGCATAGTGGTAAAACAGAGTTGCCTCAATATGTTATGTTTCCATACTTGTGCATGATCTTGAATGGTAATACTGAATTATACATAGTTTATGGTGTCTTATGGATAGATATGTCTGACACTTAAGTTCCTTCTCTCCCTAAACATTAGAAACATATATTGTAATCCTGAAAAGCCTTTTGGTAAATTTGAAATTTTTGGCATTTTTTTCCAATGGCCTTGACAGAACTTTACGAAATATGATGGCGCTGCAGTGATGAGATCTCAGATTAATGCCCTACCTGTCTACCAGAGACCACCAGGGTTTTAAGCTAAACACAGGTGAGAGCTGTATGGTACATGCCCTTTTCTGCATGCATCTCTGATTGTCAAGTGAAAAAACAACTTATACAACTCTGATAGAAAGAGAATATAGTTTGAAGACAAAAGGTGTTATGACAGTAATGTTGTAGACAGTTTTTATAGTACTTTCTCTAATTCATTAGTACAGTTTATATAGTGATAAATAGGGTTTATTAGCTTCCATAAAGAAGTGAAATATTTGAAAGAGAAGACTGTAGCACTACAATGAGATCAAGACAGGCAGCAGAAGTGACTGAGGAGAGGAATGGGAAAGAGGAAGATTTGATAGAAGGTTTTGAAAAAGTGTGGAACAGGAAAAGGCTTCAAAGAGGTGTGCAGAAAAGGCAATAAATAGGAGAAGAGAGTGTGCAGGATGGTGATGGATGAGAGAAAAGAAATTTGAGTGACAGAACTTGGTCAAAGACAAAATGAGAGACAATCTGCACTTTCATCACAACAACCCCATGCAGCACTGCAGGCTTGGGGAAGAGTGGCTGGAAATCAGCCCAGCACAAAAGTCCATGAAGGTGCTGATCAACAGCAGCGGAGCACGAGTCAGTGTGTGTGTCCAGGTGGCCAAGAAGGCCAATGCTGTTCTGTACTGTATCAGCAATAGCATGGCCAACAGGACCAGGGCAGTGATTGTCACCCTGTTCTTGGCATTGGTGAGGCCACACCTCAAATCCTGTGTTCAGTTTTGGACTTCTCACTATAAAAAAGATATTGAGGTGCTGGAGCGTGTCCCGAAGCTGGTGCAGGGTCTGGAGCTGGAGGTATTTAGCCTGAGGAAAAGGAGGCTCAGGAGAGACCTTTTCATCCTCTGCAATTCCCTGAAAGGAGGCTGTGGCCAGGCAGGGGCTGGTCTCTTCTCCCGGGCAACTGTTGGCTGGACAAGAGGACATAGCCTCAAACTGTGCCAGGTGAGGTTTATATTGGGCATCAGGAAGAATTTTTTTTCACTGAAAGGGTGGTTAAGCATTGGAACAGACTGCCCAAGGAGGTGGTGGTGTCACCATCCCTGGAGATGTTGAAGAAATGACTGGACATGGCATTTAGTGCCATGGTCTAGTTGACAAGGTGGTAATCAATCAAAGGTTGGACTTGATGGCCTTGGAGGTCTTTTCCAACCTCAGTGATTCTGGGACTCAGGGATTTTCTGGGATTCTTTCTTTAGTCACTAATCTCTTGTCATTTCCTATGAAAGGTTCTGTTTTTCCCCTCTAAAATTTGTCACTTCATTAATATAGCAGGAAGCTAAAGAATGATTACAGAACATATGCTAGTTCTTTCCTAATGCAACAAGAAATAAATTTAATACAATTGCTAATAGCATTTTCTATAGCTAGCTTTCTCTTTCTCTTCTCTCCACCTTTTTTTTTTTTTTT
>VXBI01001260.1:118845-228732 GCA_013397375.1 Toxostoma redivivum
TTTTTTGTTACAGTAATTGCTTGTCTGAGCCTCAAAGGCTAAAAATCGTTTTTCATCTCATGCATGAAGAATTTTAGTCTGATTGATGACAGCTATGGAACCTTTCCTTAGTCACTAAGCTGCACTAATTTTCAAGCTAAAACAATATTAGCAAATTGTTAATGATCCATGAAACTGCAGCAGCAGCCTTAAATGTTATGCTCAGAACTTTCTTAAAACTAAAGCAGCTTACCTAAATTCCCACAATGGACACAAAATGAGATGACATTTACAAAACAACAACAGTAGCAACCAAAATAATAATTGTTAAAGTGACAGGCTTGGCTAATGTAGTAAATTAGGGTGAATAATTTGTATTGAGGGCATATGAACAATTAACATTAAAACCCAGACCTAGTTTGTAGCCGTTTGTATTTGATTTTCACATTGCGCTTAAGCTGCTGCACACATTTCCTGTCTGCACATAATGGCTGCAATTTTCCTCTATTTCTATCACTGTGAGGCCAGCTTTTAAAATGAACTGGAAATCTTAAAAAAGAAAACAGAGTTAATCTTCAAAATAACCTGAGTATCACTTTGCATAATGAAAGAAGAAATTTTTTTTTTCCCTAAATGGAGCCCAAAATGCTGTTTGATTTATTTTTAAAGTCTTTTGAGTAATTCTGTTGAATGAGCAATATTCAAGCTGTTTCGTGTTTATTAGAACATGTGGTAGGCTAGTTCCCAGTCAACATGTCAGTGTAGAAGAAAATACACATTATTTTCAGCTATGGATTTGCTATCAACAGAAGGAGACTAATAACACAATATGAATATGGCCTTGTTTAGCACCTGTGTGACACCCAACAGCTAGTAGGAGGAGTTTGAACAAAAGCATTGCTCTTTCCCAGGTCACATGAAGTTTCTATGTGCATGCGTATAAAATGAATTTATAAATTATATTATTATTGTGTCTCATATGTAAAGATTTAAGCATTATCTCCAAAAGTCAATGTGATGCAATGTCAAACCATACTGAAACACTAGAAAATAAATTTATCTAATACAGAAAAAAGAAAATAAGCTATTACAGAGAAATAAAAACATATATCTCAGGATACCTTCAAATAATTAAGAATTAAATTTTAGCAGGGAGACTCTCATTTTTGTAACTTCATAATCTGTTAATCAGAGCCAATTTATGTAATTTAGTTTTATCCTTTCTTCAATAGTGGAATGAAGACTTAAAAATGCTTTTCAAACATAATGTATTATTTTGAGTCAACTATGCTGTATTTTATCAGAGGTCATAACAGTGTCCCTATAAACTATTCTATCTTGGGAAATTAAAAATACCTCCTAAAGGGGTGTGTCCTGAGCAAATAAATATATACAGAAATTGCACCATTCCAGAAGGCACAGAAACCCAAAGAGAAACAGAGTGAAGCTGAGTGATAGAGGACAATAAAGGCTGATGAAATGCTACATGTTCATCTAGATCATCCTTTTTACTGCAACTCTTTTTAGCTGGTGGAACAAGTATTTCCAAGTGAAATAAAAAATAATCTTTTTTGATTATTTTCAGAATTTCAAGGTCATACTCAACGGTGGTTCTAGACTTCTGAACACAATATGTTACATTTATTATTGTGAGAGTGTCGGGTTCTGTAGCAAAATCCAGAATCAAAAGGTACATTAACAGGATGTATGAATTCTCCATTAATATTTTTCTCTTGTTTTAGTTTTTGTCTAATTCATCAATTTATAATACATTAGTACAGGTTGAAGCAATTACCTCATTTGTTTTCATGGAAGGCACTTATTTTCGTGTGCATTTTATTGCATTTTTTTCCTTTGTGATCATCTTCTATAGCAGTTTCTTTCCATTTGAAATAAAGCTGAGTGTAGGATAACAACACATCACCAATATCTTTGGTTTGGTGAAGAGCTCAGTTTACACACTATAAATTTAATTCCTTATGACTACATTTGTTATTTTCCATTGGAGCAGGAGAAATAACTGTACTTACCTGTTTAACTTGATTATTTTGACGACAACAAAAGAATTTGGAATGCCAAGGTTTTTTTAAATCCCACTTACATTAATTAAAATCCACTTTTAAAAGGTTAAAATACAGAGAAAGTATTATTAGGGTGCCCTGTCTTTCACTGGGGTAAGCAAAAATACTCTAAATTTTTACATACTTATAAAGAATGATTCACCAGTTTCTATTCCATCCAAATCTCAGTATCTGTTAATAGACTATTTGATTACAAAATATACTGGAATGTTTTGAAGATACAAACTAAAAGATTACAGAAATAATGATCAACTTTTCTGTAGGAAGATAGGAAAACAGTCAATCTATGTTTCTCAAAATGTTTCTGAGAAAGCCAATTGTAAGAGACATTTTACCACACTGAAGGCAATGACATTGCAGGTATTAGTATTCATACCTTTGCTATAAAAATGAGATATATTAGTAGAAAAAGCAGAGAAGTGATAAAGTAGCATTTGTGAAAGGAGATGTAAAAGGAGATATAAAAGGATGTCTTTAGATGCTGAATCAACAGGGTAGTCAGTGAGGCCTTTCTGTTTTGATAATGAAAAGATGAACTAACAATTTTTCAGTATGGAAGAATTTACTATTTTACTAAAAAAAAAGTTTAGAGGTTAGTAATTTTGAAACATTTCCTTCAATATATCATTTTGAGGTCGTGTGAAGTCTTTGGGTTTTTCTCTCAAGGATTACCTGTCACAGGCTCTGACAAGGACCTTGAAAAGTAGTGAATAAGAACTGAGACTGCTACACAAAGAGCATTAAAATATGAAACATCTTATGATCATGGACAGATGTCATAAGGAAACACAGAAGGAATTTGTTTTTGAATGTTGGGGTTTTTGTTTTAATATATTATGACTGATTTAATATTATACCATCACCACCACATTCTGATTTACGAGTTACAAGACATCTTGTGGCCCCAGTGACTCATCACAAAATGTGTTCTGAATTTTTTTTCCTTAAATTAAAATGCCATTATGTTAACATAGAAGAAAAACGAAATTGTAACAGTAGAATAATTTTAAAAATTGCAAGGATTATACAACTGTGAGAAACTTACAAAAATTCTCTAAGTAAATTTTTTTTTCTACTTTTTGCTTTAATTGAACAGGTAGAAGAAAGAAAAAAAAAATAAAAGTTTTAAGCTACCATTCTCTTTCCCTCGTACTTTGAGAGGATAAAAACAAAATAAGCTAGTTTTAGTTAAATAATTATATAAATTTTTAGCCTACATTATCACCTCTGAATGTCATTTACTCAGGCAATGCTTTCCATAAGTAAACTGAAGATTTTATTCTCACAGTTTACAACATACAAACGTACAGTAAAACTGAAATGCAGTGCTGCTCATAAATATCCTTCAGTAAGTTTAACAGTGCATTTGGCAGCAAATAACATTTGGAACCTAAGCTTCAAGTCCTTTTTAAAGGCCAGTTTCCTTATAACTGAATAAATGCTTCTCTCAGCAGTTGTAAACAGTTTTAACAGAAGCTCCTCCAAAAGGCAAAATTCCCCTTAAAAATCTTGAACTTGCCATTGTATATAATGTCTTGATTCTTCTGTTTTTCTGGATGCATATTTTTTTTCTAAGCAAAGTATAATAAAATCTTAATATGTATCTTTAAAACCTTATAGTAGTTGTAATGTTCAATAGAGCCTGGCACATTTTATGAAAATTTGAGAAAATACTCTTTTTATTTGCAAGGTCATAAGGTTTAATCATATGTCTTTCCTAGTTCCTAGACTGGTTTGAACTTTTGAACAAAGTCCAGGAGAACATTTATGGAAACTCATCCATCAATTTTTCATAAATTGGAAATCTAAAAGATACTCTGGAATAAAACAAACAAAAAAAAAGTGGAGAAAGTTCTCTTTTTTATATCAGGTATGTATGAAAGTTTCTGCACAGCTCCACTAGGGCTGTAATTCCCTGATTTAGCAATGTACTATTTGTGATAGTGATCTTTCATTGTGACTAATATGCTGCTTACCAAAGTGCTGCAATGCCATCAGTCACTTTGTAGTTTCCAAAGACAAAACAAATTAGAAAACTTTCTTTAAGCCATAACTCTGTGGAAGTATGAAGTTAGTGAGTTTCCTTTATAAAGACTTCTGAAAGCACTTTTTAATTGTTACTCTACACCACTGGGGATGAAAGCTTCTTGAGTTTTATTTTGTGTTGTACCTTTAGGAAAAATAAATAAGTCACATCAAAGTTAAGTGAAAAATTTTATTTTCTTGGAAGTGCATGAAAAAATTAGAATGAGTTCCCTGATCAAGTTTAGCCAGAACCCAATCACTCAAGATTACTTTTGAGTGTGCTGTTCAGATTATCCATGGAGCTATCAGTTTCATGAGGATCAAACACTCCTGAGATTCCTTCAGAAACAAGATAGTATCTTCTGATCCATTGAGTTAAACTTCTCTGGCTAAATCCTTCCTCTATGTTCAGATTGGCCCTGAGACACATTTTAGAAATTCCACCAAGGTTCATCATGGAATGGGGCAAATTTCTCTCTAGATACATCCAGGTGCATTTGATTTACTTGGCAAAGTTTTGGTAACAGGGCTGCTGCAGAGGTGGCCTCTGTGCTTGAAGGTCATGGGCTGCCCTGTGCTGGACACAGAGGGTTCCAGGCAGCCCAAAGGGACCCACTGCAGGGCACAGCTGAGCTCACCTGCCAGCACGGTGCAGCCTCTGTGTAAACATACTTCACAAAGGGTAAAAATGCTATACAGCAGCTGTGATCAGTG
The DNA here is from genome assembly GCA_013397375.1 of Toxostoma redivivum. NCBI lineage: Eukaryota > Metazoa > Chordata > Aves > Passeriformes > Mimidae > Toxostoma > Toxostoma redivivum. Next base: position 123,645 of record VXBI01001260.1, read on the forward strand.
AGGAAGGAGGGAGGGAGGTGCTCCATATGCTGCATCTGAGATTCATCTCCAGCCAATGAAGAATGGTGAAGCATGTTTTTCCCCTGCAGTTCATGGAAGAATACAGGAGAGGTATCCATGCTGTTATTTGTCAAGGACCTTCTTGAAGGAAACCATGGAGCATCCATGCTGGAGCACATTCCCAGCAGACATTGCGGCCTGTGAGGGACCCATGCTGGATCGTTCCATTCTGGAAGGACTCAGCCCCATGGATAGGACACATTCTGGGGCAGTTCTTCAAGAACTGCAGCCCATGGGAAGGACTGATGTTGGAGATGTTTGAAGAGGGCTGTATCTCATGGGAGGAAACCCATGCCAGAGCATGTGAAAACGGTGATGAGGAATGAATTAAAGAAGTGTTAAACTGATGCAACCCCCATTCCTCATTCCCTGTGCTACTTGGAATGGGAAGAAGCAAAAAAAGCTTGAAAGAAGTTAAACGTAGAAAGAAGATGAAGGGCAAGGAGAAGTACTTTTAGTTTTTTTGTTTGTCTCTCATCATGCTATTATACTTTTACTTGACAAAAAGTTAAATTACTCTTTCCAAGTTGAGCCTGTTTTACCTCCTATGGTAAGTGCTAAGGAATTACCCAGGTTTTAAGGCTTTTAAGAGGTGGCTGTGCCCCTCTGCTCTGCTCTGGTGAGACTCCCCCTGGAGTGCTGCATTCAGTTTTTAGATCCCCAGCACAGGAAAAATACTGACTTTTTGGAGTGAGTCCAGAGGAGGGTCAGCAAGATGATTAAAAGGATGGAAAGCCTCTCCTATGAGGAAAGGCTAAGAGAACTAGGAATTGTTCAGCCTGGAAAAGAGGCAGCTTCAGGGTGACGTAATTGTGACCTTCCAGTACCAGAAGGGGGCCTATAAGAAAGAGGGAATTTCTTAAAGGGCATGCGGTGATAGGACAAGGAGGAATAGTTTCAAACTGAAAGAGGGCAGGTTTAGATGAAATATTAGAAAAAAAAAAAAAATCTTTACTATGAGGATGCTATGGCACCAGAACAATTTGCCCAAGGTTTGTGGAGGTTGGATTGAATCTGAGCAGCCTAGTCACATGGAAAATGTCCCTGCCCATGGCAAGGGAGTTGGCATTAAATGATCTTCAAGGTCCCTTCCAACATAAACCCTTCTATGATTCTATGAATGTTGAAATGCTACTCATAAGCCTTCAAACACTATATTTTATTATATTCCAGGAGAGAAAAATGAAGGATCATTATCTTTGCCTGAAGTGTTTTCATAACTTGTTCTATAAATAAAATAATATACCCTACTTTTGGTAATTTTTTATAAATATAATGGAAGTAAATTTATGAGAAATTTATTTTTAAAAATCATAAGAATTCAAAAATAACAGTAACTCAAAAAATCATGAACAATTCATTAAAAGATTCTTCATAAAAGCTAGCTGAAGGAAATCAGAAATTTTCCCAGAAGGGTTTATATTATTTATGAACATTCAAAGTCAAAATCCATTTTCAGTTGGTTTATATCTCTATGCTACAGGCAAGAATTTTGTGTTAAAATATGGAGGAAGAACGATTTAAAAGTTATAAAGAAAGCAGCATACAGCATTTAGACTGACAATCTTAAAATGGGACAAAAAATCAAAGTAATTTCACCCTCCAAATAGGAAAGTAATACCTAGGATTTAAAACTGATTTCAAACAGTGACTTATATTTTAAAGTGTTAACATGGCACATTTTTCCATGTGCTATTACAGTTCATTCTCTTTTCTTTTTGAAACTTGGAAAGAGATATTTTGAGAGAAAGTGTAATGGCAAAAACTCTGATCTATTGAAAAAGTATAGCTTTTATCCTATATAAAGGGTAATGACTTCAATGCTGGGATATTATTCCACCACTGTTCTCTCAAAAGATAAATTCACTAGTGACCCTTTGATCCACTTATAGGTGACAGAATAAATCTGTCACTCTGCTGCAATGTAACTGATTTGATTTGAATAGCAAGATAATTGTTGGGAACTGTGCCTTGTAAATTCACCCTTGATAGCTGTCTTTTACAATGTTTTGCAACTGTTAGTTTCATATTCACAGTTACTATATTCCTGAAATCAGACTGTTTGAAATCAGCCATATTTGGCCATACAAAGTGTATTTGTCTTTCTTTAAAGTTTTAACGAACTTTATACAACTAAAAACAGTTCAGGACACTTTTTATGCAAAGTAAATTGTTATATTCCACAATCAAAATTAGATTAAAAAATACTAATAGTGGGAGCAGGAAAGTCTTGCAAGAATTTCTGTCACTTTGTAGGATACCATCTTTTAAGAAATTGTATGAATAATCATGTCAAATAACATACCTGGTTTTAAATTGCTAAAAGAGACTAAAGAAAGCAAATCACTTCTAGATCTCACTGTTCTTTTATAAAACCTGAACTAAAACTCACACTATTCTTTCTCAATATGTAAAATAAGATTTAAATCCTCAGTCTATGGGATTTAGAAGTATAAAGAATATGTAAAATATAAATTTTTACTAACCTCTCTTCAAGATACAATATTTATGACTGAGAATATTTAAATCTTTCACATATACTCATCCACAATGAAAAAATTACATTTTCTCTAAAAGATCGTTAAAATGTGTTAAAATTATGTAAGCTGAAAATGTACAAGTTTTGAAAGCAACCATGTTTTAATCACTTAGAAATTTTGCATACTATTAGTTATGTATTTGATTAGAAGGTTCACTTATGTGTTTTTCTTTTTAACTTCAGTGCTCCTCTTTTTTCTGTTTCTCCCCTCTCTATAGTAAATTTAGAACAGTTTATTGGAAAAAATATATGCAGCCTCACTCCATTAAATGAAAATGAAAATGACCCTACTAGAATTCTTACATTATTTCTGAATATGTACAGTTATTGATGACTTAATAATTTAGTGGCCTGTTTGTATACAAAAGTGTAAAAAAATTGCAGAAACTTTATTTGTTCAAACATCCTTTGAGTTTATCATGGAGTTCTGTTTTGAGGCAACATTTTGGATCAGTAAGGATCAGATTTGGACAGTGTCCACTCTGCACTGCAATACGGTGATCTTTTATGTCATATTCTCTCTTCTGTGCTCTCCTCTTTGTTGATGACAGAACTGCCGAATTTTTCCTCCTTGCAAATAGGCTTTTTTTTTTTAATGCTAATCCAGAAGTATATAGCACTGTAAATTCTGCAAATTGCAGAAAAGATAGTTGATCTGTAAAATCACCTCTTTCCCTGTGGCTTTACCAAGGGGCAAATCCAAATGATGTAACTCTTCCCTGATTGTATTCCCACTGTTAAGTCAGTCACCTTAACTTGCAAACACTTATCAGGAAAACAGTAAATAATTTTAAAATACAAGTCCTTTTTTACAGCACCATGGTCAAGAAAGCTTGGACAATTTGATTTATAGAATCATTATTTCCCTCAGTTTTTTGGCCCCTTTCAGTTAACAAAGAAGAAATAAACCTCTAATTTCATACAAGCTTAGCATTTATTAAGAAATCTCATATCAATTACAAGTATCCTTTTATCTCATAAAATGTTAGTGACTAGTTGTATTTTATTTTTGTGTGAGGTATCATTTATTGAACTTTGGTATTGGTTTTGATTTATATCTGTAAGAGCATAACAAAGTGACACAGTTGTTGGGTTTTTCCCTCTACCTTAATTTGACCAAGATTACAATGGGTTGATTACATAAGTCAAACAAATATATAAACATATCATACAGAAGAAGCTCTGGTGAGACCCCTCTTGGCGCTCTTGGAGTGCTGCATTTACTCCGGGGTCCCCAGCACAGGAAAAACATTGACTTTTTGGAGTGAGTCCATAGGAGGGTCAGCAAGATAATTAAAAGGCTAAGACAATTGGGATTTTGCAGTCTGGAAAAAAGGCAGCTTCAGGGTGACTGAATTGTGACCTTCCAGTACCAGAATGGGGGCTACAAGAAAGATGGAACAGAACTTTGTACAAGAGCATGTAGTAACAGGACAAGGCAGGGATGGCTTCAAACTGAGATGGCAGACAGGTTTAGACTAGACACTAGGAAGAAATTCTTGACTGTGATGGTGGTGAGGCACTGGCGCAGGGTGCCCAGAGAAGCTGTGGATGCCCCATCCCTGAAAGCATTCAAGGTCAGGTTGGATGGAGCTCTGAGCAACCTTGTCTAGTGGAAGATGCCTCTGTCCACAGTAAGGGAGTTGAAACTAGATATTTAAGATCCCTTCCAACCCAGACCATGTTCTGATTCTTTGATAAGAAGTTGCCAAAGATGATGAAATAATAGGAAATACCTCATGCAGATGAACAAGAGTCATACATAAATAATTTGATGAATTAAATATATAATTTTGTGACTGTATAAAAAGTTAACTCTGTAAAGCAGCTGGTAAGCTAAACCAGCAACAGTGAAGCTGATACACCCTCCAAACTGAGTGTGCATTAATTTCTCATTTTAATGGAGATGGTGTTCAGACTGAATCAGACAGAAAGTAAAAAATATTTCTGTTTTGTGAGCAGACCTCGTTTAAACAGCTGGATGACAGAACACAACTTGTGAGGTTGATATCAGTAAATTGAGAAATTGATTTTTTTCTGACTAAATAACTGCTGGAGTCAGGCTGGGACACAATAAATGAAAAGACTAGAAAAGCAAGGTACAGAGAGGAAAAGAGATCAAGCAGGAGACTGCATAAAGTAAAATTCAGATATTATAATTACAAAAAGAAAACCTACAGTCAGTGAAAATAATTATTTAAGATGATGTGATAATGTATTTTATTTTATGCATTCTTCAATGTCCAAGGCTTTCTATTATAAAGACTATTTTTGTGGTATTGTTCATTGCCGTCAGCAGTCATAATTCTACAAAATTATCCAAGCCAGGCTGAATATTTAACAACTCTTTTTCTTTCTAAATGTTGTATCTTAATTAGTTCAACATGTAGCTTACTCTAAAGCAATTCAAATTAAGAAACAAGAATAGACATCTCAAAGAGAACATCTCAGTCTATGAAAGCTATCTGGAGGTAGTGTGATGAATCAAACACTGGAGATACTGCCTTTGTCACACTAAGTTCTTAAAGGCTGGATTAATCTAAGCATCTCAATTTCAGGCTATTAATATATATATCAAACAGAAAAACCCCTAAATGTCTGATTTACAGTATAGAACCTTTAAAGCTTGCAGAATCAATTGAGTATTTTCATTTATTTCAGTGGATTTATACTCACTCTCTACATAAGAAAACTGATGTATAAATATGCTGTGTGAATAAGATACAATCATTATTCATGAATAAAAGTTTAGGGATCATAGAGTCCTAACACAGCCCAGGTAGGAAGGTGTAGTATCCTTTTAGAGAACTGCCTGGAAAATTATTCCAGGCCCGAGCCTTTCAGCTCTGTTCTCTGAACCATTTCTCAGGGGGATAAGCTGTTTTTCAGCTGAAGGCCAAGAAGCCTTTCCCAGGAAAGATAAATTGGTCAAAACACAGAGGAATTAATAATAAAGATAAAGACACCTTTTTGCTGTTAACAGACCCTGGGAATGGGGTGTCTTCTCTCTGGACCAATCGTCTTTATTCTGTTCTCATTGTTGCGAGTCTTGCTACTTAAACAGTGAGTTTTCTGAATAAACTCCGTCTTCTCACCTTCTCTTTCATCTCAAAAATAACCATGTAACTATATCTCTTTACTCCACCACAACTGAAAAATTAACACCCTAACACCACAGTCACAGGAAGGGAAATCAGAAAGATCATTTGTTCCAACATTTCATGGTAGAGAAAACCCAGATCAGGTTATCTAGAACCATGTCCAATTGCATTTTAAAAACCTCCACTGACGGGGACTCCACCACGTCTGAGGAGGTTGTTCTAGTGGATGATAGCTCTCACTGTGTAAAATTTCTTTCTTATATCAAGAGAAAACCTCTCCTGCTGCAACTTGTATCCATTGATTGACCCTTTTCCATGTGTCTCCTTGTGAAGAGAGAGCTTCTATTCTCTTTGTAGGCACCCTTTAAGTATTTGAATACTGTGAGGAGGTCCTCCGAGGTCTTCTTTTCTCTTGGGAGAAAAGAGCTAACTCCTCCAGTCATTCCTCATAAAACAGACCATTTAGCCCTTTGATCATAGCTAAGGCCCTGCCTTGGACCTGCTTCAGCCTGTCTACAGTTTTTTGGTGGGGACCAGGACCGGACAAAATATTTGGGGTTAGACCTGACCAGCACTGAATAGAGAGGGATGATCATGCCTCTAATTCTGTTAGTAATGCCCCTGAAGATGCAGCTGAGGATCTGACTTGTGTTTATTACTGCAGTGACATCCTACTGACTTTTGTTGTCTGCCATGAACCCCACATTTCTTTCAGCAAGGCTGTTTCCAGTCACAAGAGATCCCAGTCTGTTCTGGATTTTTGATTCTTCAATCCCTGGTGCAGGACTCTTTATTAATAATGTCATAATGTTCTTGATAGTTCACACTTTCAATTACCTTTCTAGGCAGACTGTTTCAGTGTAAAGAAATGTTCAGTTCCTCTCAGTAAAGAAATGCTTCCTAATATCCAGCATAAATCTTTCCTGATTCAGCTTTGAACATTCCCACCTGTCCTATCACTGGATACCAAGAAGAAGAGATCAAAATCTGCTTCTCATTTCCCCTTCTCAGAAACCTGCAGAAAGCAATGAGTTTGCCCCTGACCCTCCTCTTCCAAATTCCTTGGCGCTCCTCTTAGGAAACTAAGTCCTTTCCAGCCTTTCACCATCTTTGTTCTCTTTTCTGGACTCATTCAAGTACCTTCGAACCCTTCTTAAATTGTGAGGTTCAGAAACATGTGCATGAGTCAAGAGGAGCCTGAAGCAGTGTTAAATATAGCAGGATAAAAAGCTCTTTTTACTGTCTGGTTATGACTGTGTTTGTGTTTATGAGTGGTTATGAGAGAATGGGAGTGTCAGGGCACACTGTCGACTTATATTGAGCTGCTGCCAACCAGCACCCCCAGATCCATTTCTGCAGGGCTACTCTCCACCCACTCCTCTCCCAGTTTATACTTACATCTAGTATTACTCTCTCCCAGATGAAGAATCCAGTTTTTCAACTTGTTTATAATCCAGTGTTCCAATCTAGCTAGAGCCCTCCTCAAGGCCTCCTGTCCTTCAAGAAAATCAGCCTCACCTCCCATTTCGGTATCATCAGCGAAATTGATAAAGGTGAATTCAACTCTTGCATCCAACGCATCAATACATTGAAAAAACCTGTCCGTAGAATTGAATCCTGAGGAACATCTTTAATGACCATTCATGAGACAGATGTAGCCCCATTCACTACAACACGTTGAACCCTGCCTTTCAGCCAGTTCTCCACCCAGAACAACAGGAAGCCACTCATCTCGCAGTTGTACTTTCCAGAAGCATGCTGTGAGCTTCTATCAAAAGAAGTTCTATGAAAAATTATTAGAATTCAGAAAAAATTACATCCACTTCTTTTCCTTCATTTACTATTTTAAAGTCAATTAATCCCATTTATAACAAACCAAAAAATAGCTCTTTAAGTCCCTAACTGCATCACTTTGCATGTTACCCCATTACATTTCATAGCTTTTATATTAATTTTGCCGTGTCATCCAGTTGTCCCTTTATGATATTCATACATTTCTCTGTACAATGTTTTTATGTATGTGGTTATCTGAAAATGTTACTATGTCTTTTCTATATTTTCTTTCGAAACTTAATGAAAATATGAAACAAAATTGGTCCCAAGAACAAATATCAGAAATCTCCCTAAAAAAAATTTGTTGTTTTTTATTTAGCTGTTTCTTTAGCTGCTCTATTAGTCTTTTTATTCATCTCCATTGCCTGCTGTTGAACTGTGCCACCTGAATGAGCCAAATCAACTTCTGAATCCTTGGTGAAGTGGATCTACTGCATTTTTTTGTCTAGAAAGTCAGTTATTGTAATATCATAGAGTAATATCATAGCTTTCATACTGATCTGGAGGAAAAAATAAACACTAAGTTTATGACAGCAATAGTTAAAAGTACAAAATTAATCATGTGAGTGGAGTAAGGTAAAACTATCAACATCTGGAAAAGGGATTTATAAATTCTGTGTTTAGAAGAGGGGAGAAACAAAGGAGGTAGCAGTGTGAAATCAAGCCTGAGATTAAGGTGATGGAAAATTAAAGACAGTATTCCAATGGGGCTTGAAAGTGAGACATGAGAATGTATTGTACTGAATAAGATGTTAATTTTGAATTTTCTGTAAATAGACATACCTAAACTTCTGAAGAAATTTGGATTGAAAACAGCTTAAATAGGAGAATTAATAAGATGGAGGAACTAGAAGATGGGCTGAGAAATATAAGATAATTAAAATTATAAAATGCTAAGAGCTATAAGGTACTCCCACCAAATCATCAGAAGAACTGGACAAAAAAAGAGCAGTATGATGGAACCAAGCCAAATAAATATTTTTGAGATCACAGAATACTTTACAAAAATTAAGTCTTTCTGACAGAAATTTTCTCACAGTGAAATGAGAAAATTACATATCTGACTTCTAACATGAGATTCTAGAAAACTGAAGAAAATATAATCAGTCATTGATTAATGATGAAAAAGAAAATCTGATCTTGGAAATTAAGTCTGACTCTTTTCCATTGACTTCTTCTTATCTTCTTAAGTAGTACCTAAGAGGTGAGTAATGCTATTTTTACTGTAGGCACTTGTAGTGCGAGGAGCGCCCCCCTCCCCCCCTCCCCCAGCATTGTTCCTGTATCATTCAAGGGAATTTGTGATCCTGTCTTTGGAATTCAGTGAACAGATTTCCCTCTGCCTGAGGCTCCAAGTTCTTGTCATGTTCTGATCAAACCTAGTTTGCTTTAGATTGCAGAGTATAAAGTCGCCTATATTTCATATAATTGTGTAGCTGCTGTGTACAATATTTCCACAAGATCCAGGAGCTTCGGTTTTTAATCCTCTTCTATCTAAATGTGTTTTGGAGTCAGCACCTGTATGCTGCAAGGCTTCCCTGAAAGTCTGATTAAGAATGATTTGGGAAAGACATCTGTCAACCAGCTTTTGCTAACCCAAATCCCAAAATTACTTGATGTTAGTTCAGGTTAATTACCACACTCTACATAACTGTGCATGTCTCCTCTTTATGAAGATTCCTGGGCTCATGCAAGAGGAAGAATTTAAGACAAACTCTTTTGCAGGTATTTTATTTCCTGGCTCAAGAATTTAGTCAAATAATTATTTACACTGATATGACTCTACCTATGAACTTATACTCTGTTGATGTGTGTAGAATTAATTGACTCATGTTATTTTTTTAAACACAATTTAGTGTTTCTGGTAAATGTCTGTGATCTTGGACATTGAATATAATAGAAAATAATAAAATAATAATTTTAAAAATGTGTCTATGTGATTCACATTTGTCATGGTTGTCTATTTGGCTGCTTTTTTATCTTTTTTGTTAAAATGTAAAGAGCTAATGCAATGGGCTATCATTGGGTGGTTGCCAGATGACAACCAAGGTACATTCTCACTCCCCTCCTCAACAGGAAAAGAGGAGAAAATAAGATTAAAAAGCTTTTATATTGAGATAAAGGCAAGGAGGGTTTTTTTTACCAATTACAATCGTAGGCAAAACAGGCAGACTTGGGGTATATTGGTAGTATATTTCCCACTAAAAATAGAGTAAGATGATGAGAAACAAAGACAGAACTAAAAATACCCAGTCTCCAACCCTCTCTCATTTCTTGGCTCAGCCTGTAATCCTCCATAAACTGCAGAGAGGATATCTTCTCCACCTTAATCCTCCATGCGGTGGGCGTGGCAAGATTCTCACCAGTGTCTTCTCCATTGGCTGTAAGGGAATCTCTACTCCAGCACCTGGGCCACCTCCTTGCCCTCCTTCACTGACCCTGTTGTCTGCAGGACTATTTATCTTATATTTTTCTCAGATATTTTTTGGGACTTTGTTTGGATTATGCTGTGGTTTTACCCTTTCTTAAATATATTTTCACAGAAGCACCACCAGCTTGGCTAATGGGCTGAGATTTGTGCAACAGCAGGTCCATTTTTGAACTGGCAGAATCTGTCATGGAGGCCTCCCATGACCTCTTCTCACAGAATAGGCTCCAGCCCACCCCAAAAAACCTTTTGACGTGTAAACCCAATGTAGCTTTACATAGCAACCAAATTATAAAAATATCTATAATTGCATTGTAGTAGCAACTTTTTTTTTTTTTCCTGAACATGGCCATCTGATTTTTTTTTTCAAATCTGATAAGTCAGTCAAATTGAGAGATTTCACCTCAGGGCTAATTACTGAGTTCTTCTGCCGAAGAGTGGTAATTAAAGCACAAGGGGTATTATGGCAAGGTTATTCCATTTAAAGAGCTTTGATGAATATGAAACTAATATGACACTGGGCTTTCATATTAAATAAAAATATGGGCATTTTTTATCAAAGGCATTTTACCTATTTCAGTGTGGGAATGTGAATGCAATGAGCTATACATATTCAATGGACACATGGCAATTAAAAAATCTTCATTGAGTGGGCAAACTAAAATAAATACTGTGATAAAAAGCTTTGACAAGTCTGTGATAATATGTAAAGGATTCAAACATGATGATGCAAAAAATGCTTTCTGTAGCTTTATTTTTGGCTACAGAGGAATCTGGGAAACAAAATATTTACTGGCCATAAATTTTCAATTTCATTCTTCATATCTTCATAGATAAATAATAATACTCTGTTTGACTGCCAAATTTGAGATTATACATGCAGAAAGATACAAGGAACAAGTTTAATAAATAAACAAACCTACTTATTTTTGCAATTCATTAAAAAAAATCATTCTTTGTGCAGTATATTAAGAAGTTTTCAGAGTGCAACCTGTCATAGCCTCAGTAACAGGGTTTTTTTTGCTTTTTAACACTCACTGAGCCTCATGCTAAGTGCACTTAACCCAGAGTGAAGTTCTTAGGGAGCTTTAAGTATTTAACCCTTCTCTAAGTACTTAATCAGGGCAGAACCACTGCAGCACCAAGCTGGCACTGCTTTTTCCTTCGTCTTCCTTCAAAATCAAATGCTGGTCTGTCAGCACTTCCAGTGGACTTCTAATCTATATGCATAAATTATGTGTCTGCTCAGACTGTTCAGCATTGTTCTTGAAGTCTTTTCTCTTTCCTCACATGATATGGTATGATGGGACTTCAGTTTGTCTAAGACCTCTTTGACTGTATTTTAAAAGAATAATAAATCAATACACCTGAAATGCTTCAGTCTCTTCACCTATGCAGCATTGTCCTGTCTTGCTACTGGCCACTTCTGAAGTTTCACAGAGTTGATCACTCACATTCCTTTTCTGGGAAAGAAGTGATCTCCCACTCACATCAGAGTGGAGTCGTTCCATAAAGCAAACTGTCTGCTAACAAACCAAATGGTTCTACCATCTATAACAAATGACTGACTGTCCTGGCTTTTATTCTTCGGTATCCTTTGTTCTTTGTCCCCCTCTCTTACTTCAGAATTCACCCACATGGCCACATCACTAACACTTCTGTCTCTACCACTCAGAAATACATACTAGAATGTGCATGACCCACCTAATTTCCTCCATTGAATTCCTGGGGTTTTAACCTAGCTTTTATTCAATACTTTATTTCCTTCAAGTCATCCTCTTTCCCCTCATCCAAGTATCCTTCCCTTGCTATGCAAGAACTAGCTAGTGTCCTCTGAGAAAAAAAAAACATAGTAATGTATTACATGGCCTCACCTTACTTTACTCCTTCACTTGGCTTTTCACTTTCTTTCTTTTCCTGTCACTTAAACAGTTTCTCTACTTTACTTTCTCTCTGTCATGCACAAGGGTTCTACAGGGACTGTTTTCTGACATCAAGAAGTAAAATAAATTTGTTAGGCCACAGCACTTGAGGATTTTAACCCCATTATATATGTATGAATTCTTCTCACAGTTGATTTGCCTTTGCAGTTAGATTCTCAATAATCTTTGCTGAACAGTGAATAATTTTTCATTTTTTTAATAGAAAGTGGGAAAGTAGATTGTTTGAAGATGCTGCAGGTTCTTCATCACAACAAAACCAAGAATGAAACAAGTTATTCCACTTCATCATTTTTTTGCTATATCATGCTTATATTAGTGATTTCAGCAGTGCTCAACAAAATGATTGATTAGTAGCAAAATATTAATGCTCTTTATAAATCATTAAAAAAAAAAAGGAAAAAAAATTCTGATTTTCACAACTGTTTTGTCCACTCCAGCATTTTCTAGGCAAACAAATCAGATGGGAAAGGGTTGACTTGTCTGCACATAAATGTGCCATTTCAAAATTATCTAAGTTATCATATGATGTCTGCTGGCAGATGCAAAACTTTCTTCATGGGAGACCTGTGCCATCTGAAGCTGCAGCTGCAGCACTGCCAAATTATTCAACAGAACCTAAAAGAGCACTAGAAGTCTATGCTTAGACAGCTGAAAACTTTTTAGCCTTATTTCAAGTTATTTCTTCAGTTAAGGTTTTTGATGTATTACAGAAATATATGTTTGCTAAGAATAGAAGAAATTCACACAAAATTGAAGTTAACTACAAGGAATCTGTGCGTACAATGAAGATTTCTTCTCCAAGCCAGAATAAGATGAATGAATTTCTTGAAGTTACAGCATAGAAAGGAGAAAAAATATGATCCTGATTAAATGGTGCTTCAAGGTGCTCCAAGTCCTTCATGAGCATTGCTCTTTATCTGACAGAATCTCCCTCTGCCTCAATTTCTTTCTCAAAAGTGATTTCCTTCTGGCTTGTTGGAATCCAATTCTCATCTAGCCTGTGACTCTTCTATGTTTCTGATGACAGTTTTCATTATCATAATGGGCATTCATTTTGGGATTATATGCTGGATATCTGCATTTGCCCACAAAACACATACTGAAGTATTCTGCTACTGACATATATTTAAGTGTGATTGCTCTAATTCTCTTTCCAGTTTATGCTGTAAATTTAATTTTTTATGACATGTAGTTTGATCATAGATAATAATACTATATTTGTCACTTAATCTGTGCTGAAGTTAGTATTATCTTCCCATAATTTAATGCCTAGGGAAATTTACTGGCCAATCATCTTGAGAATTGTTGCTAAGGATCTCAACAATTTGGTTTAAATTATTATGCAAGAAAATAATTTTCTTTTCTTTCTGTGTGTCTTTCCCTTGTCCTATTCCATTGTTCTAATTTCCTATTTTAAAGACCTGAAGACACTCTTCATACACATTATATATCCAAACTGTTCTGTGAATCCTGCTAAGTTCTTGGTTACAGGAACTACTTGGTTTTAATTAGCTTAATCATATTTTGAGTGAGAATTAATGTTTGTTGATATATACATTTTACTCCTTTGAAGTACATCCATGATCTTTTGAATGCCAATGATATGAAAAGGCATGAAATGCAATGCTATTTACATAATGATTTTGAATTTGAAATAAAAATTCAGAAAAGAACAGTCACAGTGCTTCACAGAGGCCTTGCCTATTTCTCTTTGTGTGTACACACTCTAGCAGTATATCCCCACATAATTTGTTTTCACCAATTAATTTTTTATGCAATATAAAATCCCATTGTCCATGACTTAAACACTTACATTTTTACATTATTGAGTAAACTGGCTTATTTTTTCATGGGATCTGGGTTTTTATGTTTCCCTCTTCGATGAGTTGCAGTTTGCCTGCAGGCTAGTTAAGACTGACTATTTATTTCTTCCATCAAACAGGAACTCATCAAATTATCTTTATCACAGATTTTTAAAAAATCATTTAAGTTTTTTATTCAGCTCTCCAAAATCCAAGACACTGTTGTCTCTGTATATGTCTAAAATATATCTTTAATTTCCTACTGCTTGTTTTCATCTAGGAGGACTTATTCTGTACCAGGAGGTCCTGATTCATTATGATTACCGTAAGAAAGGCACTTACGTTCCATAAACTATGGTTTATAATGTCATTTCTTAACTTTGTTAACACTATAATTAATATTGTCATCATATATTATAGCCACAGTTATCAGCTATAGTTAAAGTTATAAAGAAAGAGAAGATGATACAGTATTAATCTCTTCAGATGCTGGAAAGCCTTAGTTTGGGAATGTTGAACGGGCCTTTAATCAAGGTGGTGAGCACTGTGCAGTTCTAATTCATGTCATCTTGATCTTTTGAGCTCTTACAAAATTTTCTTATAAGAAAATGTAGTTTCTACTGTGAAACTGAAAAGATGATCATGTGAGAGTTTGTGGTGACACTTTCGCATAAAGGGAAGGTGATGCAGTTAATGTAGTTGGCAGTACTGAGTGGGAGCTGCCCTCAGGCTCTTGTGTTACCCTGGGTGAGCTATGGTTCCCCTGCAGCCAGGGGATACACACAGCACTGCTGAAGTTCTCCTGCAGCCAGGGGACACACACAGCACAGCACAGCAGTGATGGCTCAGTGACGCATGTAGCATAGAGCAGCACAGGCATCACCTGCTCAAGTTAATGGTTCACTGGATCATAAACTCCTCAGTTGTGGTGATCAGTTTCACTAAAGGCATCATGCATATATTTTAATATTTTAATCAGTTCTTGAATTCACTAATTTACTTCATATACTTCTTTATCAGTCATTATCAGTAATATATGTATCTTTTGATGCCATACCTGCATGTTTCTTAATCTACATATATTTTACACTAATATAGGTGTGTCTTGAAGAACAGAGGCATCCTAGATATTGCCTTATTAGTAAGTACTAATCACTTGCATTCCGAAGGACATCACTTCAGCTGCGTACCTGTAGTAGCTGAGCTTCCTGCATTCTCAGTCTTAACCTTATAACTGTTTGCTCAAAAGATATATAGGTATTGTTGTGGATCACAAATGTGCAAAGCATGGCACGTGTACAGTGATGTTCTTGTTACTCTAAAGTATAACATTCAGTAGTGCCAGGATTTTTTTTCTTAGTAATAGCTTGTTTGCTGTTTGCTAATGTCAGTGATGCAGTCACAGATTAGGTTTGTCTGTAGGTGAATTCATAGTATTATTTACATTTTGTACCTATTCTGACAGTACTGAACACAAACTCTTAAGGATCTGTCACAAGATCAGTTTCAGTACTTTATGTTAAATCATTAGGGAGCAAGAGTGAAAGGTAGACATAAATTATGAAGCCTCTGATGTCCTCTTTCATTGCAGTGAGCACCCCCACACATTCATGAAAGATTAGTATTGTGAAAGGTATTGTTAAAGAAAATAAAGTGCTCTCTTGCAAGAGTTTACTAGGTGATAAAGTATATGCAAAGTCAGATTTGGATTCATGTTCCTCTTCATGCTGACTGAAGCATGTTTTTTGGTATATTTATGTATCTTGTATTGTGTTAGAAGGCCTGAGAAGGTACCACTCACATTAGCAAAAGATGTTTTAGGATTACTTACTAGTCCAGAAAAATGACAAAAGTGTTTTAAATGGTTTTATTGCTATCCTCTTCCTCAAAAGTATCTTAAAAAAATGGTATTATCACTACACTGAATTTCACTATGTACTCAACTGCAGCCATTGGCCATTCCATTTAGAAGTTTCTTTCCTGCATTTCAAACAGGATAGGCAGTAAACTTAGTTTCCTTCTTAACTTTTGAAAAAGCAGAAAATCTGCCTTCCTTGAATATTTTTTTTTAAAAAAAGGTATAACCCTGAATAATGTGGAAGTATATGAGAACTTATTGTATAATTTAATTTAGTCTATTACAGAGAGCTAACAGCCTTTAGAGACACAGTTCTCTTTGAATCATTCTTTAATGCTTCATTTGGCTAGACATGATCACTGTCAGTTGAAACTTTCTAATCATTTAAGTATTCTCTAATCCATAAAAGCTGTTCCAATATTAGGAACAAAACAAAGGTGTACCTGTTGATTGTTATTAAATTGCAAACATTTTGCTTCAATTTTTACCTGTTTTAATTTTTAAAATGAAATCAGCATTAAAGGTGACTTAAGAAAATAAAGGAAGTAAAAAACAGAGAGAGAAATAAATAATGCATTTCTTCTTTCAACTAAAAAATAAATTGCTGTGGCTGTTATTGTTATGACTAATTAGTTGAAACTTGGCCAAAAAATTGAATAGATGCTTTCTGGTTCTGAAGTTTTCAGTCATTCTTGCAGAAATATCTCTTTAAAAGAAACTTAATACAATTTGCTAATTTCACATTGCTGTTCCTATACTATTCTATAATTTAGCATATTTCATTCATGCAGGCATGCAGAGGAATTAATACTCTGTGACAAGGATTGTCAGTGACCCAGCATAAACATAAGCAAACAATCCAAACAAACTACTTACCCTAAAGCCTATAGCAGAAATGTAACTGATCTGCTAAAAGGAACTGGGGATTGACTGGAAAGTAATTTATCAACCAAGAAAATAGCTGTGTTTCAGTCTGCTTACTCTTACAAATAAATATTTTTAACCCTTGTTTTGTCCTCCTTTATAGAAATTTACCAAAAGTCCTGCTCAAATCCCATGCAATATATCAGCATTTAACAGTATATTTTGGGCTGAAATGCAGGCTACTGTAGTTTAAACTGTGTGATATTTCCAGCTAGATCACTACCAGAATTTTGAAAATAATTGTAATGAAGTAGTTTCTAAAACCATCTTGCTAGCTAGGTCTTGGTACATCTCACATATCTTCATTAAAATAGTGTCCCGTGTATCATTCTAAAACTATGACAACAACCTAGTGACAGTTGGACAAGATTCAGTGAGTTACTGACTCCTTCTGAAGCCACATGTGCAGCCTTGCAGTATTGAAAACTTACCCTGAAGGCTGCCTCAGGGTTGCCTTGAGAAAAACACTATAGGCATGTACACCAGAGTGTTTAAACAAAGGAAAGCTGAATTACTGTGCTTTGAGAGTCATTTGTCATCCTATAATCATTGATTAACGCAGAATTTATGATGGCAAATAATAGTCTCAATGGTCCAAAACACGAAGGAGTTTGAAATCTGTAACTTGAGATTTTTTTTCCTTTTCATCACATTAGGATGTCTCCTTGAGGAATGACACATTTTCAAGAACTCCTGCTACAGCTGAAAAACGTGATAATCCTCTGAAGATTTAATAAACTAAAAGCAAAGGGATAAAGTATGCATATACTAGAATTTAAAGCACTGAAACCCATTCCTTCTTTTCTTCGGGTAAACCTTGTAATTTTATTATTTTGCCCTGCTTTTGTTCTGATAATTGAAATATTCCTCCTTAGATACCCTCCTCTGTTTTGATTATTCACTCTACAGGTTCCCTGACTCAATTTTGGTGACAGTTTCATGACAACAGTGTATGAAGTCTTACCACAAGCTTGTCTCTTTCTATAACAGAGTTGGCAGTTCTTTCTATTAGTGGTCCTCACTAAACATTGGTATGTCTCTGGGCTCCATGATCAGTTGTCTGTCCATTGTACGTCTACCTTTAAATTTTGTTAGTTTAACACAAAAGCAGCAAAACAAAACAAGCGAACAAAATGCTTGCTTCTATCAGTTTTATCAGGAGGTTTTAGGGTAAGAGAGGGCTCCAAATTTCACTCCAAAGTGAAATTTAAGTTATCATAGTAGATTGCACTAAAATTTATAGAAGATCGCACCAGAAGAAAAGGTATTTTTCTCACCTGAGTCTAGAATATAAGCTTTTGCTTGCTTATGCTTTGTCTTTGCTATGAGAAAGCAAATGTCAGTTCAAAGTCTAATTCCCTAAAAAATGCAACATATTCAAAGTATCTTAAATACTTCCACTGATATAAGCTAACAGTATGTCCTGTTGAAATTCTGTTTCAAAATCAGTCTAAAATGGACACAGTAGTACAGTCAGGTTTTATTTCACATCTGTTATCCTGACTGATTTTGACACAGACTATGAGAGAACAGTTTGACTATCTGGGACCCACAGCCCACATGTGAACAGCTGATTGAATTTTAGTACATGGTTTAGGAATCCTTCAAATAATGCCAAGAAATTCGAGTGAAGTATACCATGAAACAATGCCTATGAATTTATTTGTATCTAACAATGATGCATAGATACATGCATTTCTAACAGGCTTTGATAAGAAGAGAAGAAATAACAGAAATATACTAGCTGTTTTATCTAAATCTATTGTTTCTTGAAGGAAATCTCGTGATTGTGAGAAAAATAAATTATATTATTGATGGTATTTCTAATGATGAGATAATCAGTTCTGTATTTGTAAAAACAGAAAACAAAACCAAGCAACAAAAACCTTTTACCATTTACCTCACCTTTTTACCAAAAGATAAGCAATTGGTAGTTGTCATGCGTGCAGAAAATTCTAAAATTCCAATAGTTCTGTCTGTTTTGAAAACAGTGAATTGATGAACATTTGGTCATTTAGTTCAGCAAAAGAACTTTAAATGTATTAGGCATGAAAGCTGATATCTATAATTACTCTAGTAGCGTAGTCTTAATTTTTGATATATTTCTTCTTTTTTCTATCCAGAAATGTTTTCACAGTTGATTTAGAATTTTCTGCATTTGCTATTTGTTGCTAGAATTATTTTAAATGACCTGGAGCTACTGCTTGACAGAGATAGTAATTCTGGTAAAGGAGCATTAATCACACACCTCTAGGAGTGATCTGACTATCCATACATTGCGCAGGCTATTGAACTATGTGGAAGTTCTAATGCTTGAAAACAAGATTAAGACAATTATACAGGGCAATTAATCACAATTTTTTCCTTCTGTATTGAGACAATGTCTTGCCACTGTGATGTTTGAGTGTTTTGATATACTGTTTGACAAAAATTATCTTTGAAAGATAATACCATATTAATACATTTTTTACCCTAAATAAATTTTAAAAAGTAGAAAAGTTAAATTGATGCATTGGTATTAGGAGGGGGGATGCCAGAAGCTGGAAAACACCACTGGACTCTATCTCTTCAGAAAACACACACACACTATGGGACACTAAATACACTGCATTTCTTAAGTACACCAGAAAAACTGGTAGATAAAATGGATCACTCAAAAAAGTATTAAAAAATTTGAAAGTACTAAAACCAATTCGATTTAATAAAAGAAAAATATTTTATCTAGAGTTTGCAAACATTGGAAGGAAATAGAAGTATGTGTCACTGCCAATTTGCCTTGCCCCTGTCAGTAATCTGGAGAGTGATGAAGTCAGAGCTGTAATGTCTGTGAGATTATACAGGTCTTGGTTACTAGGGAAGAAAAAAAAACAAAAAAAACCCAAACAAAACAAGCAACACTAAAAACAAACCAACAAGCAAAACTAGAAAAGAGAAAAGTGGATTCAGGAACATAAAAATATGGGTTTCAGTGGGTGACTGGAGTAGCAAATATTTTGTTGTTGCTCATGCAATAGAAAATACTGCTAATCAGATTATACTTTGTGTATAATAATGAATGACAGCTTGAGAAGTGCTTTAGGATAATCAGGTAAAGGGAATATTATAATTTCCCGTAAATGTAAAGTAATGTATGTTGTACTCAAAAACTTTCTGTACAATGACAGTGGTTTACAAGTCTGTTTGTACTGCTAGGAAGGCATTCTTTATCTTTGAAAAAGAGCAACAAAGCCAAAGCCTTTGGCTCCTCACAATCAATGAAAAGTCACTGATGCAAAAATAAACTTTTAAATTGAAAAAGAGAAAAAAAAAGACATCAACTACGACAAAAAAAATGTATCTAAAAATTAAATGCACAGTTAAAGAGAAAACCAAATTTAACCCAAACATTACAGACAAAATTATGAAAACAGTGTCAGCATACAAAAGTCAGAATGTGCAATTTTCAGAATACAATTATTTGTTCTTGTACTTCTTTACATAACCAATGGTGCATGTAATGATAGGATATATAAACGCAGAAAACTATTTGTACCTTTCTGTGGTAATTTAAATTGCATTCTTTACATACAACTGAAACAGCATTTGACAAAGCAGTGCCTCCCCATTGGTAGATGCCAGTGAATGGCTTGAAGCCCTGATTAGAAAATTGAAAAAAAGAGATTTAAAAGATCTGTCTGGAGATTAATATGGTCAGATGCCTATTTCGGATCCTGACTTTATTCTTGAATGGGTCTGATGAGTTCCTTGGGAGGCTGGAACTTTTTTCTGTGTTTATCCTATTGTACATCAATAGGTAAATTGTATAACCACTTTTTCAAAATTCATAAGTATGACTTCTAGTTTATAAGTGCAAATTCTAAGATAAAAATTGTTTCAAGAATATTCCAGAAATGTAGTGTCTGTGTCTCAGGAGGGCTATGAGGTGACTATACAGTGAAAAGAGAAGAATACTTGTATTTGCATGATAGTTACTGATTTTGGGGTAGTGAGTTCAGAGTAAAGCAACACGTATTTCTGATTTTCTCTCATCAAATAGCTACAAAGTATTAACAAATGTGGTTATAATTAGGTAGAATTAATGAGTGAACAGACCAATACTGATGGAGGATGCAAATTATAACCTCTAAGTTCCTTTAAGTGCAGTTATATTGTTCAAGTCTAAGTAGACGCTGAAAATTAAGAAAATGGGCTCCTTGAACATGAGCTAATATGTCTTTTATGTACTTGTAAAATGAGTTGTTATAAAGTAAATTATTCTTCATGTAACCATAGAAGTAATAAATAGCTTGTGGGGTGATGAGAAGGAATAACTATATTTGAAAATTTTTAAGTGATACTATTGATGAGAAAAATGTGGCAGAGTTTCCATTATTCTGAAAAGAAATGAAAACTGCTGGCTGGAAGTAAGTGGAAATATTCTAAAAACTTTTACATAGTACATCACAGTTTCTGTTTCCAGGGAAACCACTTTCTTTATAACTGCTCCCAACAGCCCCACCATTAGGAAAACAGCTGTCAGGGACATTGAATATTAAGGAAGGAATCAAGGGTGAGCTGAAAGAACAATAACAAAATAATTAAGATCAAAAATGTACATTATATTTGAAATAATATACTGTAGATATTTATGGAAAGAGGTGGTGTTGGATAACTTTTATCCTAGCTTTCATCTTCAGGAGACTGTATGTTGGCTATCTTTGAAGTATGATACACTGTACTGCTGTAGAAAAATAAATTACATAAATATTAAAGTAAATATGCTGGCTGAAGCACATACCAAAGACATCCCTTAGGCTGTTATAAAAACTGCCGCAAACAGAATATTCAGCACAGGATTAATTTAAGAATGGCTCCTTTTGGAGACAATAGCTCACGTTCCTTTTTTCTTGGTATTGTTATTCTTCATGTATCAATAATGAATGAAAAGGAAAAGAAGTAATAAAGGTGACTGAAATTCCTGCCAGTTCCTGGTGATTTTTCAAATCATCAGAATTTCTCCATACTGAGATCAATCTTGCAAGTTGGTTTTTCCACAAAATGGTATTTTGGAGATGTTATTACACAGCCAAACATTTAATTTTTGCAATTGATAAGTTTTTTCTTAAATTATGTATTTCCAGGCATTAAAGACAAGATTTTGAAAGAAAAATCAGATTTGTCTCCATGAGAAAAACACAGAAACAGATATAAAAAAAAAAAGAGTAGAGGATAGGTTATAGGATGGGATGAGCTAGGTGCTGTGAAAGGAGACAAAAACGAAGATAGACACAGTTACCCTTTTTTCATTCTTCTAAAATTTGATGAAAGCTCAGCTTCTCTCTTGTTAAAGGAATTCCGTCTTCCTGCTTTGATGTCTTTTGTTTGATTGGTTTTGGTTTTTCGTTTTTTTTTGTTATTTGTAGTCATGTTTCTGTGCTCAGCCTTTTGAGGGGGGAGGAAGTGTGTATGTGTGTAGGGTTTTTAAGGAAAAAAATGTGGATTATTATAACTGCAATGATTCCATCCATTTAATAATAATGCTTTTTTTCACTTGGCTTCATCCTTGTGTAAAGGAATTGATTCAGATACAGGGTATGTTTTGGAATAATTTGGGGTATATCAATATGATACTGAATTTAATACCTGTTAGGTAAAGTTGAGAAATTTAAATTGATCTAGATTGTCTTATAATAAGTGTGTCTTTTTCAGCATTTATCCATCCTTGAAATTTAGAAGTTATTAACAGATTAAGCATGCAGTATACAGACATAATTTCTATGTTGTTTTTTTAAATTTGTTTTGTTTGTCTTGAACTAATCTCCTTAATGTAATCTCAGCTTTTCTGAACAGCTCTGACTAAGAACATTTTAACCACACAGTAGGACAATTTTGTATTAGGTCTCAAGACAGAGCAAAACTTTAAAAGCAGAGGAGATAAAAGGAAATATTTCTTCTTCACACAGCTTAGGAAAAAACAATAATTATTTGTCCAAAGACAAATGCAAAGTTTTTACAAGTGCAGAAACATATGGACATACTGAGAAAGCAAAATCCATCAAAAATTTCTAGAAAGCAAAAGTCATCACATCTAGCTGAGGTACGCGCACTGCATCATAAACTCAGGAAGCTTTGAAAAATATACTGGGAGAGAATCACTGTGTGCTTTACTCATTTTCATAATTATCTATTCAATAGTAAGTGCACAGAAGAGCTCTTTCTGAACAACATACGCTTTTTGTCATGCATTTTTTTATATTTTTCTATGTTGATGTAAGATTTCTTATGATAAACTTACATGTGTGCTTCGACCATGTAAAGAAGGAAGTTCTGTGGGAGACTGCTCATAATGAAAAAGCATGGAATTACATAGGAAATAGGCCTGATGTCTGTCCCTTCTGCTCTGGGACATCATATCCTACACAGAGGTGAGTATACAGGCAATAATATATGGCTCTGGAAGGACTGAAACATCCTGCTGGTAGCATAAGATTTACAGATGTCATGATGAGGGACACCTTTTGAAATTTTTTGTTTCTTATTTAAACTAATTGCAGGTTTTTATATATATTTTAAAATATAATATAAATCATTTTTGTGATTTTCCTTAAAGATAGATAGGCTTGTATTTTCAACATTCTTAGGAAGTCTTATATTTTCTATGTTTACAGAATAGCCTCAAAATTAAAAGCCATCATGCTTAAGCATGAAACAAAGCCCAGTCTAGAATATCTCTGAACCAAACTGCTTTTTGACAAAACTGAGAACATAACAGATTCTAAAGAACAAAGTAACCTTCTAATATAACTCCCAAAACTTTCTTGGAGTCCATCTCATCACACTGACTGTTGAGACAATATCTGTAATTCAGCTGTACTGTCACTTGTACTGCTACAGGTTACTCAGGCCTAGACTGAGAAAGTATGCAGGCAGAAAACTTTCATTAGATGAAGTTTAGTGTCTGACACTTTGTACATGAATCTTGACCACAGAAATAAAACCAAAATCCAGCGGAGAGACAGGGTAGAGAGTCAAAGAAATATTTAAGAGCAAAAGAACCTGTGGTATACACATCCTAACCAGAATTGTTAAATTCGTTCATCAAGTCAATGGCATTGTTCTGTTCTGTGTATGGCACAGAATCCTAATAGTGTCCTGGTCATGTAGAAACATGAGTTTCTTAGTCTTACTGTGACTTAAGTCAGGTCATATTATTTCTGCACTTTTAAATTCAGGTTTCAGAGAACAACCAAGTTTTTCACAGATGCACTTTATGGGAAATGAGAATAGTTTTGTAGTGAATATATATGACTTATCTCCACTTGAACCTCAATTTAAGAAAGGATATACAGCTATGGAATTTAAATGGGAATGTGCATAGAAAAAGAAACAAAATAAATCAGGATCTTGATTTTTGGGTGACAGAAATTACAGCACAAAACAGAGCCTACTATATAAGAACTTTTGTTAGAAGTAATAGAAGGAGTAGAACTAAATATGTTTAGTTTTTATATATATGCATCTCCACTGTGTTCAATGAAAAATATTATATGATAATATCTTTTACATACCAGTTTATTTCACATACTGGAAGGCATAGATAAGTGCTCTCATGTGAGGCCAGAATAAAGAAAATAAAAAAATAAAAACACCAAAACTAATTTTGAACTGATTTGACTTGGAAATGTGAACACATCAGGATAGTTGAAAAAGTCCTTTTACTGGTGCATTCGATATAACAATCACCATAAACACAGCAATGGTTTAAAGTATATCTCAGACAGACTGTGTAGAGCATCTGTTTATTTATCTTATTTGTCACATTGGCTCAAGTGAGAAAGATTATATACAGCTTTGTTCCTAGACTAAGATAAATACATTTTGCCTTCACTGTTTTCTCTAAGTCTTAGTTGTTTTATAGATGTATTATGTAAAAATCTTAATGTTGTTGACAAAGGTCAGTTTAACAGTCGTTGTCTGTATTGGAATGATAACATGTTTAACCAGTCTCATACTCCAACAGCTGCTGCACTGATAAGTGAATTCTTATTTGCAGAGGACCACTGAAAGTTGCTTTTAAGGAGGAGAAGAAACCAAGGTTTGTTATCTTGTAATCTCAGTGCTAAAAATTTAGAGGAAATAAGAAGCTTCAATGACAGCTTTGTACATTGCTGTTAAATTATTTTAAAACTTTTAATATTGCTAGATTTTAAAACAAAAGCATAGAGGTACAGAAAGTGCTTTAAAAAATGTCTTCATAAACCACCCTCCTCCTCCCCCCCTCAGAAATTTTATCTCATCAGTGTTTCTCAGGACTGTGAAAAACTGGGATAAAACTACCAGTATTTTGTGAATACTGTATGCTGAAGGGAGATTTACATGGTACTTGATTTATAGTAAACAATTCTTCATGCTTTGAATTAAACAATTTTCAGAATATTTTAAAACTGATGGAGTGTCAAACAGGTTGCCTTTTGTAACTGAGCTTATTCAGCCTGGTTTGATCTTTTTCTGAGCTGTCTGAAGATATGTTTTATGCACCTGTTCATTTGTAGCATGTGATTATGTTGATTCAATTACTTTCAAGCACATGAAAATGGCTGATAATTCACCAGCTGCTTTTTGAGAACAAATTTAATCTTTTAAAAGGGAGGAAGAGAGGGATCATGGTTCAAGGTCCTTAACAAACTGAAGAAATGAATCAAGCCGTGGATATCATGAACACATGGCAAAACTGTTGAATAGTATGGTGTTGTTTTACTTGTGACTGTATTACTAGGAAATCTTTCAAAATAACACAGGAAAAATTAAATTTCCAATAAGTTATATTCTGTTTGTTTGAGAATTATTCATTTTTTTAAATTACATGGTTCAAAACCTACCTGACTTACCTATTTGGTTTAATTTGATATATATATACTATTATAAATGACTTCACATTATTTCCTAGGTTGCAATGTAAAGATGTGCCCAAAAGTATGTATTCTATCACTACCTGTTGAAACCAGGTGGGGCAGTGATCCTTATCTCTGTGGGAGATATCCTCTACTAATGGGCCATCTGTTAAAAAAACAGGTGGGGCAGTGTTCATCTTTTTCACAACTTATTCTTCCTCCAGGAGGATGTCTTCTGTTAATGGGCCATTGAGTCTCACAGCATGACTGATAAAATTACATCATCCCTTTGGGAGATGCTCCACCCAGGGGGAGGAGCCAAGCATTCCCTACCTGGATATAATCTGAGATTTAGAGCCCCAAGGCAGCCTCTTTCCACTGGATCACAGAGGAAAATTGGACCTTTCCACATCATTACTGGACCTTCAGAGGAAAACTGCACCCTTCTACAGGAGCACTGCTTCAACAGAACCACATCTGTCATCCAGGAGGACTGCAGACACCCTTTAATGGTCTCGGGGTCTGTGGTTTTTGCTGTCCCGAGATGTGTGAAAGTTCTTGTCTTGCAACCCCTGTGCCCGAGGAAAGAATCAAAGCTATTTAGATTCATTCTCAAGATTGTTTATTCTTTTCTTATCTATAATATTTTCTTTCAGCCCTGCCAAGGTCTGTCTTGCATGGCAGCCATGGCACACACTCCGTTCTTTCAGGGCAGCACTATGTTTTTATACTACAAACTATGTATAACATGTTTACAATAATTTTCCAATAACTATCATCTATGTTAGACAGTGAAATTGCACTCTAAACCAATCCCAGAGTGCCAACTAAACAGAAAAAGATGGAGATGAATAACAAGAAAAAAGAAGGATCAAACACACCCCTTTTCCTCCCTCTTGTGTTCTAAAACCCGCATTCTAAAATCTACATTTCCATTCTGTGATAGCACTACTTAACTTCTGTGGCTTTCAAGTTCTCAGATAAGGCTGGTGATTTATTCCAAGGGCTATAACCGAATTAACAAGTGTTCTGAACATCTTTCCAGGGTCCCTGAGCCCCCCGGCCAGGATCTCGAGATCTCTGGACACCCGAAGGAATATCCTGAGTTCCCACAAATGGGACTGCTACCAACACCCTGACTGATGGGGTATCAGGTTGTATTGTGACTCTGGCAGTGGTTTTCTTTTGTACTATTGTATGTATTTTATTTTTTCTCTTTTTTTCCTATTAAATTGTATTTCTGACTTGGAGTCTCTCACTAGTTTTGCTTTCAAACCAGTAAACATGGTGATGATAGCAGTTTAGAATATCTAAAATCACGCACCTAGGCCTCATCTATCACCTAGGTAACACAGTTTAGATTCAAAAGAGTAGTGAGTGGCCACCATCTTCTGGCTTCAAATTTACATTAGTGTCATGATAAGCTGGAAAATATTGTGTCCCAGCAGTCCCTTGTAAGAGACGTTGAAAGAGGCAAATGGTCTTATCACATATCTCTGGAACTTCACAAAGAATTTCTGACAACAAATAAATGATCAAGGATACACATATAATGCTCAGTGACATTTTATATTTGGATCTAGGTTCTGGGTTCTGCAGTATTCTGTAATTCGATTATAATTAGATTATAGTGTTTTATAAAGTATGAAGCATAAATGAGTTTGTAATCAAACAGATAGAAAGTAGTAGTCTCTTTCAAAATGCAGGAAGGAAGAGATATTTCTTTTTGATTTCTGCATGTAATGAGCTTTAAATAACATCTCATAATTATAAGCCATGCAGTGTTGCAGGTATTAATTAACTTCTCTGAATAAAAGCTCATGTGGTACTTGAAGATTAAAGAAAGTTCAACAAAACTTATTTGGAAAAAGAAAAATTATACAAGAAGTCTATTTGTAGTGTCCATATCCTTTGAGGTGGCAACTCCTATATACTACTACACAGTATGATCTGTTACGAGTGCAAGCTTTCCCTACACTGGGACTTGATTGTTAAATTTTAAAAAGTACTGTATGATCCTTCGTCTTCTTTAAATCGTTTTATTTTAAAAGGAAATTAGTCAGTAGCCAAACATCTTGAGGACCTTTTCTGCCTTGCAGCCCACATACCTGTCCATGTTCAGAGGATGTTATTGGTGGCAGAGACTGCACATCACCAGAGAGAGTAACTTCAGCATTCAATAACTTCATGCACGTATAAGTGAAGTGAAAAGTGAATATCCAAACTAACAGACCCATGTTAAAAAAAACCCCAACCTTTTGTACTTCAAATTGTTTTTAAATTCTGTGAGTATACAAAATTGGACCCCCACAGTATAGATTTTTAGAATGTGCACTGAAGAATATTAAATTAATGCTATCAAATGGCCACACCTCTTGCCTTTTTTAATTTGAACTTAATTGTTTCTCAGTGGACTAACCATTCAGTAGGCCATTAGCAACACACAGTAAAATAAGAAATTTTGGTAAGGAAGGTGAAAAACAAAAAGCTAAAAACATATAGTAGAAATCAGATGTTGGAGTGTGGTTTTCCACAACCATGCTGGTTTCTTTCATATTGACAATTACTTCTATAATTTTCTGTTTTCAGTTATATTTCAGATAATAAAGGCCAATTATCTTTTTGTTTAATTAAATAATGGAGGTTACTTGAGCTCTGTATATTGAGTGGTTCCAGGATAAGTCCTAGATTTATAGCTACAAGTATTATCTTTCTGCAGTGTTACCAGAGCTCTAGCTTTGTCCATTTGTTTGGTTTTGTCCATAAATTTTGTTTTTCCTTAAAGCTAAGACCCATATTTACAAAATTATGATTGTATTTAATTTAAGAGTTGATGAACAGAAAATTGAGGGGGGGGGAAAATGAAAAATCCACCAAACAAAACAACAAACTATTGGAAGAGAAAAATAAAACTTAAAAGAAGCTACTTCTTATGTGTTTTGTATGGAGATCTTGGAATGTGTTATTTCTTTAGCTGATATCCCTAAACTTTGCTCATGGGCTACAGATACTCTGTATGTAACTCTATAAAATCATCACAATGTAATCCACCAAAGCCTGTCAGATTAAATCAGTTTAATCAGATTACACTAATTGCCACAGCCAGTTGAAAGTGAAATTTAATAAAATCTGACTATTAATAACAAAGTGTAATAAGACAAAATATCTCTTAATGATTAGCGGAAGTCTGATGAAAATAAATATCCTTTTTTTTTTACCTTATTGGTGATCAAATAAAACAATTTAATGTTAATATTAATCTAATTTCTGATAAATTATTATAACCATTAGATCTAGTTCATTTGGTCAATATTTGAGCAATAAGATACTTCAAACGAGACTCAGGTAAAAAAAATACTTGTAAAATTTTCAGTGCTATTTAGAGATCATAACTGTTGAAATCTTAGGATAAAAATTATTTATATTGTTTTAATTTTTTTTAAGATTATGAAAAAAAATTTCTTTTACATAAAAATCCTAAAGATTATGTTCCATGATGGAGTTGAGATCTGAAAGTTCACTGCTCCTAAAAATGGCAAACTCACTTTAAGATCTTGTGTGGTTTTCCCTTTCTTCACAGTGGCTATGGCATTTGTTGGCACAGGTCAGCTCATTCAGCAGAAAAAGCCTTCCTAGTCAGAGGTCTACAAATTTTTTACCAGGTCCCTGGTTTGATCCATACAGGTGGAGGTTCAGAGATGCTCCAGAGCCAGTGATTTTGAGAAGTTCTTTTTGATAGTGCCAATAAATGGAATAATATTTTTTTACTTCACTCTAAAATCTTCATGGAGACTTTCAGTCACATCAAAATGGAAAAAAAATTGGTTCAAATCTACATATAATCTACAATCTATAATCTATAGTGAGATTTTTTAAACAATTTATGATAGTATTTGACTTTTTAATTTTTTTTAAGGAATCTCTATGGATGCTTCATTAGAATTTGGATCAAAATATTATTTAAGCCTCAAATAAAATTAGGGGTTTGCCCAATATGTTTAGTCTCCTCAGAACACTCTTCACATTGTTATTTTTGTGTATTCACAACATAAGAAAACACTTTGGTCTAATAATGACTGAGAAAAATCTTCTTTACACCTTCTTTTCTCATTAACACAGTTTTTTCTTCAAAGATGTGTGTCTTTTCATAGGCAAAAACTTTGTTGGAAAAACAAAGCTATCTGAAATCTAGCAAAAAATATAGATTCATTAAAGATACATACTTTGTTTTCTAGTGAATATTTAGAATATAATTACTAATAATATGGTTCCTGAGTGAAAAACTTAGAATGGACATAGTTTAAAATTGGCACTTTTGTCTGCTACTTAAAAAACCAAAACTGACACAAAACAACAGTATTCTAGTCAGTACTTTCAGGATTTTTTTAACATTCATCTTGTTGATAAAACCCTAAACTGAACAATGCCGAACACTGGTCACAGACAAACAGTGATGAGTTTGCTTTAATCTCTCTAATACTGATAATAAGCTCCACTTACCGGAGCAAGATATATCTGCTAAAATCTAAACCATTCTGCTTATTTAGAAAACTTTGTCGAGGTTGGGTCTGCCTTTAACAGAGAATCAAGGAACAACTTTCTGAAAAGAATGCCCAGACTAAGTTAAGGATTTTGTGTGAGGCTCATAAGAGGTGATGGGACTTGTTTTCATCACAAGAACCACTGGGAGAAGAAGTATAGAACTGGAAAATAGAATAAAATATATTCTTTATATTGAAGTTTATATTCTTTATATTGAAGTTTATATTCTTTATTTACAGAATGCAAATCAAAAGATGGCCAAGTAGGTCACCTAGCTGTGTAAAAGTTGCATATAATTTATCTCTAAATGAATTAACAGGATAACAATTAAAAAATAAATCAAGAAGATCTGTGAAATACAAATAACAGTTCTTTCACTAAAACATTCAACTCTTTCAGCACTCCTTGAGACTGACAACCCTTCCAGTATGACACATGTTCTTCTGTTTGTAACCCTGTATAATTCTGCTGGTTCTGCTGACACTTGCCACTGCTGATTGTTCTGTATAGTTACATAAAAGATTCCTCAAAAATATCAACTTTTCAATGAATTTAGCAGAAAACCTCCTGCTGATAAAGTAATCTTACTTCCTGCAGTATGAAGAACACTACAGCAGCTGAACAAAGATGGGTATTTGGTCTTTTGGGTATGACTTTAATGGAAGAGACAGAAAATACTCAGACTAGCTTTAATGAGAAAGGAGCTGAAAGAGCAAGATTATTTTATAAAGTCTTTCTTTTTTTTTCATCTTTTTCTAAACAAAATTATCATATTGAGGCAGATTTAGAGGTACAATAGTGGAAAAAATCAAGGTGACTAGTCTAGATTTATCCTAATATCCCCATTATTAGAAACTGTCTTGTCATGCTTAGCTTTACCTACTAGGCTTTGATTGCTGTAAGAAGTTGAGATAAATCTTCAACCATGCTTCCAAGAAGCTCTAAAAGACCATAAAAAAATGTAGGAAAACCTGTTTGTGTGTTACCTATAGCACAAGAAGCTGAAGATAAGTCTGGGTTTTTTGGTGAATTTCATTAATCGTTTTAATATTTGATGTTAAGAATACTTCCATTAAATTGAGATGCAGCTGCTACATTCTAAAAGTTTTATTTTTTTTCTCAAACTCGAAGTGAGTGGGAGTGCACTCACTATTCAACTGTCGTTGCTTTGTGCTTAATTTTCTTCTCTAAGACCACAAAGGCATGTGAGGGTTGGATGGGTGTGAAATTAATTAATGTTGTTGCTTTTTAAAGTGACACTGAAATGTTTCCCACATTAGGCATAGTTTTGTTGTTTTTTGTTTTTTTACATAAGTGACAATTAAATAGATGGTAAATATTTTACAGTTTTTCTAAATGAGAATACTTCAGCTAGGTTTACAATCAAATAGATAAGAATAGTTCACCAAGAATGGGAGGGTTCTACAATGATACCTACTCCAGCTCTTTGATCAGGGCTGACCAACAGTTAGAGCATGTTTTGAGGGCATTGCCCAAAAGCTTCTCAAACACTGAGATGCCTGGGGCATCAGCTACATCCCAAGCAAGCCTGTTACAGTTTTTGACCACCTGCTCAAAAAATGTTTCTTATTATCACATATGAATGTCCCCTGATGCAGTTTTAAACTATTGCCCCACATCCTGTTACTAGATACCAGGGAGATCAGCACCTCCCACTTCCCCTCCTCAGGAAGCATTACACAGAATTTATACACTACACAGATCTAATTGCAAGGATGGGATATTGACCAAATCAAGAAATTAAATAAAAATTACGACACTGATGGCATCAAGTCAGATCAAAAGCTCACACACAATAACTTTTTCCTAGGAGCAGGAATAAGCAGACACTGCAGAAGGAAAGATGGAGCAAGCATATATGAAATTTCCTGAATTACTTCACTGCCTTTTATTGCTTAATTATGGTTTTTTTTTCAATTCAGGAAATATCTTGAATCAGATGTCCTCTGCCTATTTAGTAATGATTAATAAAGTTTTCTTTCACAGAGTTGTCTAATAAACCCTTGGACCTATTTAAATTTTTACAGTCTACAGCATTATTTGACGAAGAGTTTCATTATTGCACTATATATTACATGGAGGGAGAAAAACACAAAAACTCTAAAATATCTCCCTTTATTCTGAACCTGTTTCCTGTTAGCTTTAGTTGATAGTAGATACAAAGAAAACAGAAATTATTGATCTCCATTAAAGTCTATGGTTTTCATGTTTTTGTGGATGTTTATTAAATCCACCACCTCATTTCTTCCGTACAGGTTCCTGTTCAGTTCTGCCTTGTTAAATCATTACTTGTATAGAAATGTTTACACCCATTTAATCAGATGCTTTTCTCCTTCCTGAACTTTTTCTAATTCTACTACATAATTTTGAGGTGTGGGTACTAAGGTTGTATAGTACTCAAAACATATGAGAAACATGAATTTATACAATGGAATAATGACATTTTCTGTTTCATTCTGTATTTCTTTATTACTTTCTGACAACTGATTTCTTTTCACTTTTGCTGAGCATGAGAAATGACTGTCACAAAGCCAAAATCTTCCCCTGGGTAATACAGTCAGCTCAGTGCCCTCTATTGGTTTCCTCATGTAGATTACTTTACGTTTATGATCATTGTATTTGGCAGTTTTTTTAACATTTTCATTCAAATTCTTACTGACTTCATCAAAGTTTTCAAAGCTGAACTCTGTCCTCCCTGCACTGAATGAGTTCATACTCAGAAAGACTTAGTCACTTGACTGTTGATCTCTTTTTTTTAGGTTATTTGCAAATGAGTGTAAAAAATATTCTACCAAAACAAATCTATTATAATCTCATGTTCTGCAAGAGAAGGCTGCTTACTTTTGCCTCCTCTTTCTAATTAGTTATATGTTTGCACATTCAGGTGTAATTACTGTGTATACCCAGGTGCTGCCTACTGTGAGAAGATATTGGAAATGTCTCATGTTGGACAGTGTCAGTCCCAGCCAGCTCCAAGAGTCACACCTCTGGCCAAAGCTGAGTTCAACAGTGATGCTGTCTGTGCCTATGTGCCTCTGTGATAACCTGTTGAAGAAAGGGTAAAAATGCTGTGCAGCAACTGGGAGTGAGAGGAGTGAAAATATATACCTCTTAATCCTAGTCTGATTAATTGGTAGTAAATTAGATTAATTTCACCAAGTCTATTTGCTCGTGGAGATAATTGCTGAGTGATCTCCCCACACTTTTCTGAAAACACAAGTGTTTAGTTGTATTTTATCCCACTGTTCTCTTGAGAAGGAGGAGTGATAGAGAGGCTTGTTGGTCACCCAGCTGTTAACTATGCCACAACCTGACACAGAGAGAATTTTTTTAGATCTCTTCTGGCATCGCATTTATCATTTCCCAGTCCTAAGGTGCAACAGCAGTTTTGAAGAGAGAAGTTACACACTACCATTAGTAATTTAGCTATTTCATCCTTGAGTTATCTTAGAACACTTGAGTGAATACCATGTAGTCCTTCCAATTTGTTACTGCTTATTTTGTCAGTCTGCTTCATAACCCCTTTTACAGCCAATTTCAGGCACAACTGCTGAGTCTCCAGTAAAACAGTTCCAGTGAAAGAACCTCCCTGATTTTTCCACAGTGAGCACTGATGGAAAAAAATGCATTTGGCTACTCTTTGGTGGCTTTGACTTCTTTGAAAAATTATTTTATATCCAAATTGTCACCTGAGTTCTCTGTAAGATTTCATTGCAAACTTCTTACAGAACATCTGTTTGAAAAAAAAAACCTGTTGTTTTTGTTTGGTTTTGTTTTTGTTTGTTTTTTGTTTCATTTGTTGTTGTTGTTGTTGTTGTTGTTGTTGTTGTTGTTGTTGTTTTTCCTGAACTCTTTTTTGGCATATTAAAACCAGAAGATTATTTATCCTCAAGCATTCTTTTGTCAAAATGCAATAGCCTTTCATTCAAATTAGTATGCGTTCTCCAGTTCTTCATGTTAAAAGGCAATATTCCATAACCCTTTCTTGTTTTGTGCAGTTTTTAATCTCTGGAAATCTAAAACATGCCAGTCTGAGAAGAATTTTTGTGGTTGCATTGCCACATACCAAACAACAGAGGATCAGGCCCATTTTTGCTTACATTTACCACTCATTAGTCACAATTGTTTTGGACTTTTGAATACAATTTTATTTTTCTGTCTATCTAGTTATATTAGTCCCCTAACCACAAGTCATGGCATTATTAAAATTATTCCCCAAAGCAATTCCTGTAGTAGAAAATAGATCTGGGATTGCTGCTTTGCGGAAAATGAATCAGTAATTCTGGTAATAAAATGACTGGGAGTTTTTTGCCAATTTTGCTGAATATTGATGAAAGAATGATGTATCATCCCATGTGGTGGACAGCAAAAATGAATCATGAGATAAAAATGTATTTGCAACCCTGAACTTCTTCCAATCTTCCCTGAATAATTTAATTTACCAAGCCAAAGAAAGTTGGTCATTTTTAATTACTTAGCCCCTCATACCTAGTCTAGCTGAACATTTCACTAGTCATAGCAGCTGAAGGCCAGTGCATCCTGCACTGTCTATCAGAGCACCCACATGGCTGCTATGAGTTCTGCAGTGCAGTAATGGAACACAATGAAATGTTTCACCAGACAGAGATGACTGGAATGAAGCAGTGCTTTGGCAGTATGTCCCCTTCAAAGGGAAAGATTCTGAATTCTGTGGAAGTGTTACTTCTGGTAACACTTCTGAGAGCACTTGTTTTAGAAAATGCCAGCAATAGGTTGGTGATATTTTAGTAGTTGGAAGGCTACTACCTCAGAAGGTATATTGTCTTACTGATCATCTACCTATACAGAAATACCCTAAAATTCTGATACTGACATGCAAACTAATCCATATGGGATATTGCAGATGTCAAGGTACAAATGTGGTCTTTAGGTACAATAGTGAAATTTCATTCTAGTAGAGTTTATGCTGACACCAAAGAAATGTGATCCAATACAAGTCTGTACATAGTATTTGCAATCCAAGATTTTGCAGCAGCTCATCTATAGGAGCGACTTCCATAAAATGAGACCATAAGTTTTCCCTGTGTTCAATACCACACAAATAGAGCCAAGACAGACCCGCTGCTGGGCAAAGCTAAGGCCATCAGTGACTGTGGTAGTGACTCTGGGATGGCCTGTTTAAGAAGGGGCAAATTGCTGTGAAGCAGGAGCCAGAGAGAGGAGTGAGACTATGTGAGAGAAACAGCCTTGCAGACACCAAGGTCAGTGAAGAAGTGGGAGGGGATGGTCCAGGCACAGATATTCCTCTCCAGCCTGCAGAGGACTCCATGCTGGAGCAGGACGATGCCTGAAAGGGACCATGACCCCATGGGAAGCCCATGCTCAAGCAGGCACCTGGCAGGACCTGTGACCCTGTGGAGGAGAGGAGCCCAGGATGGAGCAGTTCTAGTGGCACCTGTGACCCCACAGGACCCACGGTGGAGCAATTTGTTTCTGAAAGACTGTGCTCCATATAAGGGCTGATCTGAAGTTCATGAAGATCTGCAGCCTGTGTGAGGGACCCCACAATGAAGCAGAGGAAGACTGTGAAGAGGAAGGAGAGGCAGAGACAACATGAGATGAACTGGCTGCAGCCCCCATTCCCTTCCCCCTGTGCCATTCATGAGTGGAATCCAGGAAGAAGAGAGAGTGGGCGAAGGTATTTTAAAATTTATTTCATCTTATTCTACTCTGATTTGATTGGTAGAAAATTAAATTAATTTCCGCAATACAAGTCTGCTTTGCCTATGGTGATAATTGGTGAGTGATCTCTCCCTGTCCTTATCTCAATCCTTTCATAATGCCTTCTCTCTGCTTTCCAGCTGACAAGGGGCATGACAGAGTGACTTTGGTGGACACCTGGCATCCAGGCAGGGTCAACCCACCACAGTCTGACTTCAGGAGTAGGCCCTAGGCTTCTTTTATTTTCCTATAGATATATGTCTGTTTTTATGTCGACACTGCTTTTGGCTGGGGTAAGTTAGTTTTCTCCACAGTAAGTAATATGGGTCTGTGTTTTGGATTTCTGCTGGAAATAGTGTTGGTAGCCCAAACCTGCTTTTGTTATTGCTGAGCAGTGCTTGCAGAGTCACGGCCTTTTCCACTCCTCACCTCATCAGCAGGAGGCTGGGGAGGCACGACAATTTGGGAGGGGACACAGCTGCGATAACTGAGCCCAGCTGACCAAAAGCATATTCCAGACCACATGGCATCATGCTCAGTGTATAAAATTGGGGGAAGAAGGAGGGAGGAGAGAAAATTTGGAGTGATTGTATTTGTCTTCCCAGGTCACTGTTACATGAGGTGGGGCCCTGCTTTCCTAGAGATGGCTGAACACCTACCTGCCCATGGGAAGCAATGAATTTATTCCTTGGTTTTCTTTCCCTGTGTTTGTGGCTTCTGCTTTCCCTATTTGAGTGTCTTTATCTCAACCCACATGTTTTTCTAGCTTTTACCATTCCAATTCTCCCCCGATCCTACTGGTAAGGGTTTGAGCAACTGGCTATGTGGTGCTGGGTTGCTGGCTGTATTTAAACCAAAACACCTAAAATACCTTTTACTAGCCACTGTTATTAGATCTAAGATAAAACTAGTCTGATCAGTCTTGAATAAGTTCAAAACCTGCAGTAGTTTTCAGCCCATTGTATGCTCAGTTGTAAGCATACTTAAAGGTGGGAGGTATAAGAGCCTTAGTTATTCACTTTAATCCACTGCTGGAAGTTTCATGGAGCCCTCAGGAAAGTCCTCAAGGAGGAACTCAGGCAGGCAGAAATATCCAGTTACAGAAATATCCAGTTAACATGGAAAGAATATTTTTTATAACAGCATACTGCATGCTATATATCTCCATCCTTGAATGAGATCAGCAAAATAGCTTAGTTGATGAGCCTGGGGATTGTAATTCATAATCCCACTTTTTTCTGAAAATCATGGATTCAATAAAAAACTGTTTTTATGACTCATCACAATGTCCTTGCATTATGGTTCAAGTACTAATAACCTATGGAATGGTTAAACAGTAGAGGAAAGCAAAAGGAATATTTCCTTTGGGTGAAAGCTAAGGGATGAAGCTACTAATTTCTCTTGATGTGAAGCACTGTGAAAGATTATTATAATAAGAATTAAATTCTATTTTTACATTTGGTCATTCTGTGGAATGGTGGAGAAAATAAGTGGAAAAAAGCTCTGTCTTCCCCTTCAGAGGGTCATGCACTTTTAACACAAACCCTCATGGATTCAGAAAGTGAAATTTGCCATGTGCCCTCTGAAAAGTTTACATACTATAATGCAAAATGTACGACAGTTATTCGTGATTATGCATATTCAGAAATAATCACATCTGTTTGTCTTGAATTATATTCAGAGATATAATACAGAAGAAGAATATTCTTCCAGGAAATTCTAAACTTCTGTGGCATGAGATCACAATTATTGTTGGCATTATAAGGAAAATCCTCACAGTCATAATTTTCCAAGAACTAAGGCTTTCTTTTTTTCCTTCTCCCTCACTGCTTTTTTCTTTTTTTTTGCTTTATTTGTTAGTCAATATTTCTTAACCTTGATCAGTTTGAAAAAGAATTTAATGGTTTGGTATATTTATTCAGTGGATTCTTTTATAGATCCTTTTATAGATCTTTTATAGTCAGCAATTCTGTGAGGCATTACCAAGAAGAAAAGAGCAAGGAAATATAAGGTCTTATAATTAGCAACATATAAAAGAAATTATAATGAGTGTACATAAGGTGAGAATGCAAATCTTATCTATGTCTTTGTAGATGAAGGTGTTGGGAGTCAGTAGTTAATCCATGGAGATTTTACTAATGAGCCAACAGGACTATAACAATTCAGCAGATATTTAATAAATACTTAAAATATGTTTATACATCTGTTGCTTTCTCTTTTGTGAGTTGTAATTAAAACAGCAATTGTATCTCTCTTGGGTAGAATTGTTTTGAAGGCATGCATTGAGAAAAACAGAAGAGAATGAATTGCTGGGTTTAGAAGATTTGCTCTCTAGGTAGATCTCACACTGGCTTTGCTGTAGTTTAGAGAGTTTTATTCTTTCTTGTCTCAGTTACTTTTGCACAATTATTTTAAACAATCTGCTGTCACCAATTTGTAAGCCATTAGTCATGGATATTTTTTTAGCCATTTCAATTTTTCTATTTTTAAAAAATCTAAATAAAACAGTCTAGAAACATCCAAACAGAAAGTTTCACCAAGAGTTAAATGGCTAGAGAAAAGCAAAATGTATCAGTGCCGCATAATGAAAAACAGGCATTCCTTTAATAACTAAAGAATGGAAAACTGTCAAGTTTAATCATTAACTTTCTTCAAGACTTTTAATGCAGTGCTTATATTTGTAGTTCTCCTAGCACTTTCAAAAACAAGAGCTTCAGCAAAACAATGTGTTTTACTGGAGGACCTTTTCATCAGCGGTTATTTCTAACCTCATTGTAGCTGTTTAAAGAGCTTCTATACTCCATGTACCAAGAATTGTCAATATAGAAACTGATATTTGGAACTACATGAAGATTATCTCCTTAGATACTGTCTCTGCAAATTTGACCTCAAGTTTGATTCAGAACACACAATTTGAAATTATCATCCAAAGAAAGTGTCTCAAATATAACATCAGCTGACAATTATATTTAAACCAGAAAATGCATTAGATCAGAAACCACTTTTAGTATTTGCCAAGATAATAGTAATAAAAGTGCTTCCTTCTAAATATCTCTTGCAATAATTCCATGTGTTATTTCTTTCAAGAATACTCCAATTTAGAGTTAGCAACTTTAGCAATATAAAATTTTACCTTTTTTTTTCCTTAGTTTTCGTTTGGTTTTGTTTTGCTTTGTTTAGTATTAGTCTATCATTCTGCATGGCTACCATTCTCTTTCAGATGGATGTGAATTTGCTCTGCCACTGAGGAACGGAAACTTTTTTTCAGTAGTGGTACTGTCACAAAATTGTTACAACTTCTGTTTTAATGCTTTTCCTTATAAATTATGTGACCATCATAATTTTTACCTCAAGGTCTGAGCTGAAGGAAAAGTAATTTAGGACATATTTACTGGGGAAAGATCCCTTCTTTACCTTTTCCACATATTTGTGGGGCCTTTAAATTATTTTATTTTCACCCTCGGAATATTTACTGATCCTAAC
The DNA here is from genome assembly GCA_013397375.1 of Toxostoma redivivum. Classification (NCBI taxonomy): domain Eukaryota; kingdom Metazoa; phylum Chordata; class Aves; order Passeriformes; family Mimidae; genus Toxostoma; species Toxostoma redivivum. The sequence goes on from VXBI01001260.1 coordinate 162,749, forward strand.
TGGAAGTTGAAAAGTTTGATTTTCAATGATCTACTCCACCAAGAAATTGTTATTCAGAATTTAGCATTTATATGGGAATATATATTTCATAATCTTATAATTATGAAATGGCTGATTGAATTTTTTCAAAGGGATTTTCTTCTAAGGTTCCAGAAACATTTGCTTTAGGAAGGAAGCCAAGCATGTAAAGAAATAAACTTTAAGAAGTTTGTTTTATTAAGTCCAGAAAGAGTTTAATAAGGAAGGAGGTCTATTATATAGCAAATTTGAATTTAGATTTTATTGCTATTGAAAGCTGTCACTTTAAAAAGAAATGTAAATTTCATTCCCAGGAAAGAACTGACTTCTTCATTTAACCTTTATTTTTAATGAGAACCCATTTCCCATAAATAGCAACAATTATCTCTCAATAACTGTCTTCCACCTTGATTCTGAAAGTGATGGCAGATTTTATTTGCATACAATATCTATATATATATTATTTAGGCATAATTCATGCTAAAATGTTTCAGTTCCAATAAATCTGAAATGCAGGTTAAAATACAGCTTTAATCTGAAAAATGACTGCACAGATTGATGGTTAAATTGACTAACAGTAGAACAAAATGACAGAGTATTTATCATAATAAATGCACATAAAGGATCCAAAATAATGATAATGCAACATAATGAGACAGAGAAAAAAGGATTATGGTGGAGAAGGAAATAATAGGCAATATATTTAGTCTCAATTTCTCTGTTCTCCTCAGCCTCTCATGCAAAAAAAACTGAACTTACACTGTAAACCATTCAACTTACAACTTTTTGTTTCTTGTTTAAGAATCTGAAGCATTGTCTGCATATAGATGCAACAAATCTGCATAAACTCATATCCTTTAATATAATAAAGACTTTTCTTCATGTCTTTTCAAGACTTTTTCCATTTATCAGGAGAGTGAAATTGATAATATATACCTATCTATTTTCTGTTCATGCAATGTGGTAATGCTTTTTGCTCTGCAATGAAGTGTTCATTACTTCAGAAAGAAGCATCGAGAGCTTTCATGAGATCCCTACTGGAACCACTTGTTCCCTCTCCACATGTTATGAACAGCTGTCTAATTTGGAGTCTGGCTTTCAAAAAGTTCAAGTCATGTGCAGTAATGAGGAAAAAAAATAGTAACTTTTGCTATGCTGTGTGGTGTTTGTAATGAATAATTTATTATTTTTTTCACAGTTTTTGATTTTCAGTGTACTGTTGTTCACTGCTTGTTCTGCACTTTGCCAAACTTGTGCTATGTTCTGATTTCACAGTATTTTCACATGGATCCAGACTCCTTATTTACACTTGCAAAAAGTCCCTCTTCATCTTTCTTGCAGGCTCCTTTAGGTACTGGAAGTCTACATGTAGGTCACATCAAAGACTTCTTGTATATAATTTTTCATTACTCTTATGATCATTACTTTTTCCAGTTTTTATGCTACATCTACAAAAGTGCTGTCATGCTTTTCTGTGCATGATTTACACACCAAAAAATTATATATTTAGGTTTTCTGTATTTTTTTCTTTTGTCACATTTTTATTTTGTTTTATTGCTTAATCAGAATTATCTTGATTCTTTCCTATCTCGATTTTAGCACATATATTTTACTTAAGGAATACACTTATTTCATAAAACCATTAAGATAATTTTCTAATGCAAAGGTTTTTCAATCATTCTGTCCTCTAATACATTTAAATATATCTATTAATTTCATTACTTTTTAATCTGTTTTTTTCTTTTGGTTTTGTTATGGGTTTGGTTTTTGTTTTTGTATTGTTTTGGGTATTTTTCCCAGCTGTATTCAACAGAAGATCTAAAATATAAACTAGGATCCTGTGTTATGTCAACTGAGGCAAAAGTCATAGTGGGAGCTCATATCTTGTCTGACATAAGTTTGAAATTAGGATGTCTAGATGTAGATATTATATATGGAAACCTTCCTATAGTCTAAATGTATTGTCATAGCCCAAGCAAACACACTTCATGCATTAAATTATACATTTAAAAAAAAACACTTATTCCCAAGTTAGATACCTAAAATACAGGCAACAAGCTCAGTTGCCGTCCTTATCTTGAACTGAATCCTGTCTCTGAGAATCCACAGTTATAAGTGTTGAAGCAAAATGGAATTTCATTGCTGCTCAAAATCGACTACAAGATAAAATCCATTCAGAAAGAAGATTGAATTAATTTTATGCTCCAGGAGTGCTGCTGATAACTTCCTGACATGGGTGACCAAGGAGCAAAAAATACAAAATGCACTGCTGGACTTGATACTTACAAACAAGGAAGAACTAGCCTTAGATGTGACATCTTGGAGCAGTCTTGGCTCCACTGACTGTAAAATAGTGGATTTTAGGGATATAACCAGAAAATTGAAGGATCATAACCTTAGATTTAAGGGGAGCATAATTTGCCCCTTCAGGACTCTACCTCCAATAATCCCATAGGAGATGAACCTGGAAAGCTATCTGACTTTCAAGGATCACTTACTCCAAACTATAGCAGCCCAGCTCTACCTCCTACCCAGCAGCACAAGGAGACAGAGAATGGGGGTTATGGTCAGTTCATTGCCCATGGAGAAACCATGGCTCAGGGGGAGCAGTCATTCCCCTACTGCACCATGGAATCCCTCCCATGGGACACAGTTCTCTCTGAACTTCTCCAACATGAGAACAATTGTTTCCTGCCAGCTGCTGCAATGGGAGTCCATCATGGGCTACAGTACCCCTCAAACTGCTGCAGTGTGGGCCACTCTTCTGTGGGGTGCAGTCCTTCAAGGACAAGCTGCTCCAGAGTAGGATCCACTCTTCATAGGGCCTCCTATAGGGTCAGAGACTCCTCTCAGATATCCATCTGCTCCAGCATGGTGCTCTCCATGGGCTGCAGGTGGATCCCTTCACCCCCATAGATCTCCATGGGCTGAGGGGCACAGCTGCCTCACCATGGTCTACACCCAGGGCTGCAGTGGAATCTCAGCTCCAGTGCCTGGAGCACTCCTCCCTCTCCTTCTCCACTGATCTTGGTGTCTGCAGAGTTGTTTGTCTCACAAGTTCTTATTCCACTCTTCTCTGGCCACAATTACCACTGTGAATTACCTTTTTTTTTTCTTTCTTCCTAAATCAGAGGCATTGCCATCATCTCTAACCTCTTGACCAGAGGCATGTCCATCTTTAGACCCATCAGGAATTGTCTCTGCCAGACATGGAGGTAGCTTAGAGAAGCCACCCCTCTAGCCCCTCTACTACCATAAACCAGGCCATACAGACCCAATACTGATTCTATGAAGTAGCTAGCTCATCAGAGGAGGAAGGTGCAGTGTTGTTTATCCTGACTTCAGCAAGGGTTTCCACAATGTCTCTCATATAATTCTCATAGATTAATAGATGAAATATAGGTTAAATAAGTGATTGCTTTGAATGTACATTTCCTTTGTTATGTTGTAAAATATTCGAGGAGAAAATGCTTTTTACTGTTTATCTTCATGATGCACCAGTTTCTTCTGAGAGGTCTCTAAATACCTCAGTTACAACGAAATTATATATGAAATTTGTCATATATGACAAATATTCTAATTGACAGTTAACCCATATATATTTTCTGTCATCCAGACTCACTAATCTGATGTAGTACCTTCAACAGAAATAGGAAAACCCCAAATTATGCTCAAACTTAATATTGTTGCCATGTTCCTTCTGTTCTCATATATCTATGTCTTAAGTTTTTTTCTACCTGCATTATGATTTTTCCCTCAGAGTTATATTAGTTTTAATATAAATTTCATCATGAACATTGTCATATTACCTCCCATAGGCCTTTTAATAGTTCCTGTTACATGAAGGGAATGTTTTTTATTGTATTTAATGATTCTAAGTTCTAGACCTATTAAGCAAACTAATCCTATGCAAGGAGATGAGCCTATTTTGTTTCGGGCAAATGCCAAAACCTTTCAGTGAGAGACTATTATATCAGACTTCTCAGCAAGAAAGAAGTAAAGAAATTAGTGTGTGTCTGAATCTGAGATGAAAATTAGCTGTTTTGAAAAACAAATCTCTGATAAATACAACAAGGATTTGTGACTAAAATTGCAGCCAGCACAGATGGTATTTGATGACATTATCTCAAGGGGAAAAGTATTATTTTTTTTATGTTAAAAATCAACTGTATAGGTTTGAGATTATTTGGCAGAATGTAGCACTCCACTATATATGCAATCAATTGATCTGAAAACTGACAGCTAGTTCCTGTTGGCAATCTGCAAGATATTTCAAGCATGGTCTGTCTTTTCAGAACAATTGTAGTCACTCCTTAACAAAACAATTAAAGACCTATATGTAAATAATGAAAGGCAGCAATTTCTGATCTCCACCAAGTTATTTAAATCCTAGGTCTGAAAGCATCTGTGTCAATTTTCATGTATATATGATTATAAGGGGGCTGAGGACGGGAAAAATCCAATAACCTTGATTTCACAAATGCTGGTTAGAGCAATATGATCTGCTTCATTCACTTTCTTTTCTCCTTGCTCCTTGCTGTCCTTCCCTCCAGTAGGAGTTTTTGCAGAGCATTCTTTCATTGTGCAATTTTAAGGTATCCTGGTTACACAGGATAATAAATCTCTGGTCAGGCAAATCGATTTCCTTATCTAAAGAACAATCTAAACATTAAAAACAAAGAATCTTATATGGAGAGTACAGAAATTGAGATTATTACTTAATGAAGAATCATTGCTTCTCTAATTCAGAGTGTAATTTCAACTATGAAATGAACAGAACATCTTCTTTAGGTTCACATCTCCCTTTGTAAATTAGAGCTGGAGTGTAGGTGGCGTTCTTGATGTTCCTCACATCTCAGTTAGGTACCAAAGAGCAAATGTAGCATACAACTTATTTCCTTGCATAACCCTTCCTTTGTTTGAAAATAGAACTGACATAAACTTAATTAATGTTCCTGTGATCTATATCATCGTGCTTCAGCGAAAAAAAATGGATTGCGTTTTTTCTGCCTGCATTTATGCCTGAAATTGTGAAGTGATTTTCTCTTTCAAAGGCAAAAATATCTTCATTACACTCCCTGACCCATAACTATTTTTGTTTGCATAACCTTATTTAGAACTAACAAAGGATACTTACATGAACATAATTAATTCTTTTTTTTTTCTTCTTCTTTTTTTTTTCTTTTTTAGTATCGGTAACGTTCTCTTTGATATTGTCATTTTAGCTTCCAATTGTGTTTTGCTATGGGAAATTACATTTTGGGATCTTTCTTGCCTTCAGATCAAGTCCACCTGCAATTTCATGTTCTTTATTTTCTACTTTTTTAATCAAGTAAGAATCTCTGTGAAACTAATAGATAGTAAAATGGAAAATATCATTATGACATTGCATAAATCCACCAGGCACCTTTATTTTAAATTTTTTAGATTTTGTTCTTGTCCTCAAAAAGTTATGGAAGTGTGGAAAAGTATGGTATCAGAAGTATGGAAAGATGTTCAGATCAGAAGGAAATTAAATTAACAGGTAATCTGAACCTAGAAGAGAGAAGGAATTCTGCTTAGCATCTATAACATAGATTGCACAGGTTGGGAGAGGGTTTCTCTGTCTTAAAACAGGTCATGATGCATCAAATTAAATTACATCGTTGAGTAATGGTATTAGCCTTTAGAGTATTAGCTGTATCAAGTGGCAATTAAATTCTTGATTTCTAATGATGTTCATGAGAGTTCATATATTTCATACATGCAGCTGCATTTTAATGCAATAAGGCTCTAGTATAATAATGCTCTTTAATATAAATTGTATGTTTTTTTCAAACTGGATTTTACTAACTCCTACTAATTCTCTACTGAATGGGCCTAATCATCTATGTGTCTATAAAGACAAACTCGACTACTTTGCTACACCAAAATTCTGGCATACTAAAATGAACCCATACTTAGCTAAAGCACCTTTTTTAGAAGAAAAAAATTGAAACAGAAGGCTACTAAAGTGATATATTACTTATATTGCATATTATATACTGAAAGTTTTGTGGTTTGGTTTTTTTTTGTTTTTTTTTTTTTCTATAATGCAGGTTTTGGGCCTTTCTGTTTAAACCTAATAAGGTTTCTCACAATGCATCACTGATTGAGTTACAATCACTGGGAAATCAGATTTATAGGGACACCCTATGGCTAAACCTTTTTGTCTTTGAGAGTTTCAAGTAAAACTATCAGGCATTTCCCACACTTTTACCATAAGTTAATTATTTAAATGTTTTGAGAGTCCCTACCAAATTAAAATTAAAAGAATTCAAAATACATTAACTTTTTCTTTTTTTTAAGAGGAGTTTTAAAACAATATATGAATGTGGTTTTGTCTGTGTGTAAGGGACTTAAACCTCAATATTTTTCATGTTCTGTCAATTTCAATCCAATTTCAGGTAGAAATGGGGGAAAATGTAATTCAATATTTGAAAACTCTTCTGATTCTGACTTGAATGTCTTTATCTGTGTGCAATATATGAATTTTGGGTAATTTTCACACAGACTAGATAATAAATGTTAACCATAATAATTGCATGAAAACTATTTACAAGTTAGGAGAAGGTCCAGCATTAACTACCAAATCTTTTGTAAGGTAGGACTTAAACTGAGTTCTCAATTAGAGATTTTTACTAATAAGCAAACACACAAAAAAAGAGAGAGAGAGACACAAGGAGAGAAAGCAAGTAGAGGTGTGAAATAATAGTTTCCTTCTTGGATTCAGATCTGGTTAGAGAATGGATAGCTGATATTAAATGATTTTGCTCATAAAGACAAACTAAGAAGTGATAGAAATCAAACACAAGACTTTCCATATCTGAACTACAAAGATCTAGACTATTTATCTCCTGATTTCAATAGTACAATCACCCTAAACTGTTTCATTAGTCTGAATACTAGCCATTTCATCAACCAGTTGCTCAGGATTGGTGGGGTTTTTTTGTTTGGTTGATCCTGGGTTTGTTTGTTTGTCGTTTCTTTGGTTTTTTTGTTTGTTTTTTGTTTGGTTTGGGTGTGTTCGGTTTGGGTTTTGGTTTTTGGGTTTAATGTTTGGGTTTTTTTTGTTTGTTTGTTTTTTGTTGTTGTGTTTGGGGGGGTTGTTGGGTTTTTTCTTGTTGTTTTGGGGCTTTTTGGGTTGTTTTTGTTGGTTGGTTTGGGTTTTTTTAATGAAACATACTCTTTTGGTTAGTAAATAGAAAAATTCTTCCTCTATATTAGGATTATACAGCACAGAGCAAGGCATAATAAGTTATGAATCAGATGATATTTAGGGTTTCTTCCAACCCAAACAATTCTATGATTCTACTGTGTTGAAGTCTTCATGGTTTGCAATTTTTTTCTAATTCATAAAAATGTTTCAGCCTTCTGTCAAGCCACTGTATTCCAAACTATTCCAAAGTGTATTCCAAACTGTTTTGGCAATGCTGGGTTCTACAGCAATTTTGTTGCTGCAATCTTTGCTTTGCTTTACAGTTTTATTTGTATCTTTGTTCTTATGAGAGTCGCACACCAAGCAGTGAGTATATAACTGTTGAAATTGATTGCTATCTGTCAATTATTACACCTCACTCCAGGCTTCCATGCAGTGATGCCTCAGAAACAGAAATAGTAAATAGTAAATAAATAGAAATAGTAAAAAAAAATATTGGAGATTACATGCAGGCACATATACATTGCAGGACTTAAATTCAATTCCCTATTTTTCTGTTCATAGATGTTTGAGGTATGAAAAAGAGTGAAATATTATTAAGTGACTAGAAGTGAATTGTGTCAAAGTCTGCTACATTTTTTTCTCACTATTATTCACTAAGCCAAAACACACACACAAAAATTTCATAGAAAAAAATCCTTTCTTATTTTTTGCTTTCAACTTCAAACTTCTCTGTAATTTTCATTTTTATGAGGTAGATATCTACATTTTTTTCACTAGATAGAATGAGCACTTTTTGAAGGAAAACTCAAAAGACTAGTTTTCCATTTGTTTTAAAACTTTTGAAAATAACAGCAGAACATTAAAAATATGAGAAATCTTCTTATTTGTAATATTTACAAGTGATCTAAAACTTGAAATGGAAAATCCAGAGCCTGAAGACAGAAGGGCTTGAATGAGTTTAGGAGGGGAAAAGTTCATTTTCAAAGGATATAATTAATTGGTTGCCTTGGGACTGAAACTAATTAGGAAAGGAATAAGAGCAGAAAAACTTTTTTTTTTAGTCTGTATGTAATATTTGGTCTGATGCTCATGTTATTTTTATGTGTATTTCTAGGACCAAGTGTTCAAAGAAATTGCAGAATATTTTGTGTGCTTTTGCTCATTTTTGACCTTGACACTGTTGTATACCATCAGTTTTTTTACTGTATCTCTTGGGCAAAACATCATGGCATAATAAAACTAGCCAAACTAAAGAAATACATCTGGAAGTAACACCTCTGGCATCAATTCAAGGAACAGATATTGCTAGAACAAGAAAATACGTTTTCATCCTGGATTTAAAAACTAAATCAAGCTGAAATATCTTCACAACAAAGGCATTTCAAAGATATTACGTATAACCAATGTAATGTGTTACTTCTATAGTTCACAAAACATCATTGGGGAAAAGAAAATCACATTTCCCTGCAATGATCACAGGTTCAAAATATATAATTAACACAAAATGAAAATTATAAAAGTATCATTCTTCAATTTACTTTGAGTCACATGGAATATGCACACCTGATAATTATGTTTTAATTGTTCTAGAAAGTCATATAAAGAATAATCTCACCATTTAAGATTCAATTAAAAACAATCAAGCCTCTCTAAAATACTGTAGGGAATAAGTTTTCTCTGACTTAATGTTTGTTACCATTTTGATGATGCACTCTGTACATTAATATTTTCAGCACAGTAAAAGACAACAGCATAATCATTGCTTGTGTTTTGAAATTAGCATTAATTTTACATTAACAGGAGCGAGTATAAATACTGTGCATCACTAGTGCATCATGGGCTATTTTGGTACTATTGGCAATATAAACTTAAACATCAGTGCTAAAAGTAGTCAACCTATATCTTTCCATTAGTGGTTTTTTGGTTTTTTTCCTAATTTCTGAGAATTTTCCTAATGAAGCTTGTTGAAACAACTGTTGTTCAGATTGGTATGTAAAATTAGAGGTCTTTCTCACCACAACTGTTCTCTTTATAAGTATCACTTTAAAAGTTAGGTTACTCTTCCATTAATATGGACTGTGGTGGAAAAAGGTAGGGAATTTGGAACATTTTGCTCATAACTGTTTTATGTTAGTTTCCCAGTTGCCACATTTATTGCACTGCAATTTGTATTTTTATGCTGAGAACATAATGATTCCATTGCATTTGAAATACAAATAAATTTATATTGAATTTTCTCTAAGTTCCAGCCAAAAGAATATATAATATTCTATTTCACATAAAACATTAAAAAGCTAACAACTTCAATTGTAAAAAATTGGTTTATCTCATTCTTTCAATAAAACAAAAAAAAAGATTATTTATATAATGCAAAATAGTTTGTGATCTTCATCCAATATCGGAACTATTTGAGGGAGAGCAAAATGAAGCTCCAAAACCCTGTCTTAACTTAGGTATAAAAATTAGAAAGGAATTGCTTATTTTCTTTATGCATAACATAAAAGTGCTAACAAAAAGAGATTAGTTATTAAATGCATTTTTATTTAAAATTCTTTTAAAAGGTATCTAGAAGTCTGACAACAGTGGGTTGACTGTATCCATTTTATTGTAAAGGTGAAAATGTAGTAGGCAAAATATATTAAGGAGCAAAACTGAACAAGCTAGCCAACAAGCTAATGAAAAACTGTGAATGCTAGATCAGCCAAGAAACTGGTTTAGGAAATTTTTTGAGAAATAGTGGAACAGCTGTCCACTATTAAACATCTTGCAAAGGAGGTCTTTTTATGGCTGTCTACAAGGAATTCAGAATAATTGTTACTCTAAAGAAGAGTAGTAGGGATCTGATATAATATGATCATTACTTTCTGTTTTTCTTAACATTTTGGAAACTTTGAACATATTTTTGTCAAAAATACTTCTAGAAATAAATTGCTAATATCTAATGGGCAGGTCACATATTTATTTGGACCTCTCCAAAATATATTTTTTTTCCTTTGTGTAGGTCATTCTTTGTGCACAGCTGATATGTCATTAACGGCACAGTGTGTACCAATGAGGTATTGGTGACAAGAGCTGATTTTGATATATTTTGGTGGTAGATGCCTCTCACTTATCTCATATAATTTCTTCTGATTTTCGTGAGTTATCAGTTAAGTTAAACTGATTTCAGTCATGCCTAAAAATCCAAACTGAAGTCAGTACTGTCTTTGAGACTTCACTGTTTCATCAGTTTTGATTTGGCTGGGAGGATTATTACAATGAACCTTACCTTCCTGTAAGTACTGTTTTAATCTTATAAAGCTCAATCTTATCCAGTTCATTGTATATATTTCCTTATTTTTAGAATTCTTTTCTTCTCAATGTCTTATAGAATCATAGAATGATTTGGGTTGGAAGGGACCTTAAAGATCCTTCAGTTCCAGCCCCTCAGCATGAGCAGAGGTACCTTCCGATTGATCGGGTTAGTCGAAGCCCATCCTTCCTGGCCAAGGATAGGCCATCCACAGCCTACCTGGGCAACCTGTTCCTTCTCACTATCCTCACAGTAAAGAATTTATTCTGAATATCTATTCTAAATCCGTCTTCATTCTGATTGAAATCATTTTCTCTCTTCCTACCACCATACTCCCTAACAAAAAGTCCCTCTTTCCCTTTATTTTAGCCCCCTTTAGATACAGCAAGGCTGCTAAAAGGTCTCCTCAGAGTCTCTCTCGCGTCGTCTCGCCGCGCCCCACCCCGCCCCTCCCCACAGACAGTATGTGTTTTACTCTGGGTAAGAACTTGCAACACACTCTCACATGTGAGGTGGGCAGTTGATATCTGTGACTCCAACAGCAAAGTTGCCTAGTCTCCTTTGTCCTCTACCCCACTCCTTTAGTGAGACTTGAAGTAGACCTGAACCAGTGGATCAGGAGAGCAATTTTTTTTTTTTTTTTTTTAAGACAGGCACTTATACTGTCAAAATTGCCAGTTAACAGATGTACTCTGAGGTCCACAGCTCAGGAAGTGCAGGGCAGTACCAGCGCCTCTCATCTGCCTATGCCATATAAATTCTTAATTTCCACTTAATTTCCAAGTTGTTCCTGCCCTAAGCCAAAGAGTTATATAATCTGTGATGAGTCTCTTATCAAATGTAGGATAGTTCCTAGTATGAAGAAACTACTTTATCTTCAGGGATTCCTTCTAGCTTACATTCTTCTGTGATTCTGAGCAGTAAATTAGGGAGAAAAACATGGATTTAAACATATATCTATGGTTAAAAGTAGCTATAAGATTATATAAAGTAAACTGGAAAGCCTAGACTACAGTACATTCTCTGTAATGATGAAGAACACAGGAAGCTCATATTCCTGTGGTATGGGTGACCTGCAGGCCTGTCCCAGGCCATGAGTTACAGGAATTGGAACTGCAGGGAAGTCAGAAGTAAGTGACTTGGAGAATGGACAAACTGACATATGTTCACTGTAAAGATTTCACTTTCAGGAGGAGCAGTCATCATCAATAAGGTTTACCCGTTGGAGTAAAAAATTAAAATCTTATATTTGGATTTTGGGTCCTGTGGAACAATCAATATTTGAGTGAAAGTTTCAGACTAATACCATGTGTTTTCATTTCTGGTTCTGTTTTTGTAGAGGGAAGCATTGTCAAATGTCAAGTGTTCAAATATTTTTGTGGCCTGTGACCTTAGTGCCTCAGCTGTGGGAATAGAAACGAGAATAATAAAATTTAAGAATTATTGTAGTTGGTTAGCTTTCAGTTTAGTTTTTTTGGTTTTGTCTAGGGGTTTGGGGTTGGGTTTTTTCTTTAGACTTACAATTTCAAGGACATAGTATTTAAATGCTTGGGACATTTACTTTGGGGAAATACACAGATAGTATAAATGATGAAAAAAGCAAGTACTGCTACCCAATATCCATTTCTTAGTCCAGAGATACTAACTTTGACAGTCAACAAAATCAAAGAAAAACAGTTATGTAAGTGAAAGGATGTCTGATTGAACACTGAATTGTATTTATTGCTTCTGGGTGGAAAAGAGATACTACATTCCCTGTTTGGGAGAAGAGCTTGACCTAATGCATGCCATGGCAATTCTCTACAGTCCTTCACTTTGTTTATTCTTAGTGAGTGCATTACAAAGGTGCTCCTTTATACATTTTTACATAAAGCACTTTCTAAATTCAAGCTGTGCTAATGCGATTACTGGGAGTATGAGCACACAAAGGCTGGTTTCTTATCCCTACTTTTAAATTCTATATACTCTTTCTTCTGCTTCATTTGTATTCTGGTAAGCATCAATGTAATTCTTCTTTTCTTTTATCAAATGTATGAGCAAACTATAGCAAAATCATATCCAACATACACAAATCTTCCTTAGCAAATCAAATCTGAAGTCAGAAATACAAATGATGAACTAGAAACAGAAAAACATATTATGTTTTTTTCTTCTCAAATAAAAAGTTCTCTACCAACAACAACAAAAAAGACATTTTTCACAGTTAAAGCGTGTAGAAGAACCTTTTTTCTTCACATTAACAAGCAAAGAGAAATTGTAGAGGATGTGTTCCTAGTCACTTGATAGAAAAATTGGTTGGTTATTGGTTGCTCTTCGGTACCCATTTATCTTCATGAAATTATGGAACATTTGAAAGTTAATTTCTCATTTTTTTTCTTTCTCTTCCCCTGTCTTCTTCCTTCCCCCATACTATATCAAGATTGTGTTGCTGTACTTACAGACACTTCTGTGAACTAAATTTGTTCAGTTTTCACTTTTGATGTGTAGTCCAAATCTTTTTTTTAACTGCACTTTTATTTGATCAGTTTGATTAATCACAGCAAAGCTAGTATTAAAAATTTAAATGTTGATAACTTTTGGAGTATTACATACTGATAAAATGGCAATTTGCATGGGCTGCCATCTGCAAGCAATGTTTTCAAACAGTGTTACAAGCTGTTAGCCTTTTGGTCTTCACAACCTAAGCATAACCTCAAAAATAGTAATGCCCTGATCTCTCACTACTGAAAACTGTTCTCATTTGTGACAGAGAAATTCTGTATCTAGGAAGAATTTAATAAACTGGGTCAAGCACATTGTTAACTTGCAGATATGGTTTGAGGGGGGAAGAATAAAAATTTTATCTCTAATCAAAAATGCAGATACTAATTTCTTTCTGCTGAATGTTTTGAAAATAAGACGTTTCTTTTTGCAGTGCTTACAGAGTAATCTGAACTATCTGAAAGGCAACCTAACCAAATAACAAACAGCAAGTATGTGTGAAATTCTTATGCACTGGTTTAGTACTCCAGCTGAGTCATCCTGGATTTTGTTGTAATATTTGAACAGTCTAGGAGATATGAAAGGTAAGCAACTGCTATTATCTAAAATGTTTGTTTTCAGTGCTTTAACACCTAAAGGACATGAGGGGAAAAATGCTGTCTTGCTCAGGTTTTACTGTGGGAGAGGATGACAAGCACATGGGTGAGGAAAAGATCCAGCTCACAGCTGTGGGAGGGCACCTTCTTAGGGATACTGATGCCACAGCAACACAGTCCGGCAGATCACTCTTCTAGAATGGAGTGGGATGGGTGAAAGAAAGAAGCTGCAATAGGATAAAGAGGTAACAGTGATTCAAGTGAGATCAAAGTCAGCATTTGACCCTTAATAATGCATTGACATTGGATCCTGACACTAAGTTGTTGATTTTTAAATACTTTAGTGTTACGCTTTGCTAGCACAAATAAATGCAGCAATTGATTTACTGAAGAATGCATTGATCTACAACTACTGATCCATTGCAAAAGGCAACATTTAAATTTTGTTCTGAGAAGCTGAGTTTGGGACACCTAAATTTTAATGTCCTAAAATACAGTCTGTAGGCTTCTGGTGACCAATTGATTATGACAATTAAAATTTTTTTTCTCCAATACTTAGTAAAAAGTGATTGCTCTAAAAGTAAAAATAATAAAAATAAACACATTTTATTGTGAAAATCAATTGCATATCATAACAACTTAAAGACCTTAAAGTTATTGACATTTATCATTATAAAATCACCTCCTTAGTAGAAAGCAAATATCTTGTATCATATGTCTTGTGGAAATAGTTGATGCCTTGGGTTTTAGCTCTTATATTTTTCAGATCCTCTGCTGCTTAGTGTGTAACTCTGAAACTTCATATTAGGTGTTAGTAAGTTCTCCTCACAGGGTGGTTAGACAAAACAATCCCTTCTTAGCTAGAGAATCAAGGATACTCAAAAAGCAGAAACAATGGCGAGGGAAAGGGGGCAAGCCAGGGGGCTGATACTTCATAGCCTGGGGCTGTGGCTGGATAATTGACCCCAACATGTAGATGAACCAAAACTTATAAAAGTGTAAAAACTCATGACTGGGATCCATCTTGAATTTGACTTGGGTGTAGCCCTGGCCAGGCTCTTGCACTGCCCAAGGTGTATCTTTTCAATAAATACCTATTTTATTCCTTTTGCTCTGTCTAGTCTGTGTTCCAGGTCAGCCTTTCCAGGCATCATGGTGACATTTTATATGTGCATATCCCCAGAGTATAACTCAGCTAAATGTCTGTAAGCATTACTCAGGATGTATTCAAGTGTTCAACATGTACTCCTGGGTTCAAGGTCAGGTGCGATTGAGCTCTGAGCAACCTGGTATAGTGGAAGGTGTCCCTGCCCATGGCAGTGGGGCTGGAACTAGATGATCCTAAAAGTCCCTTCCAACCCAAGGGATTCTATGATTCTGTGATTCTATGATGTATTTTATCTGATAAGTGTTTTATGCTTTATCTGTTATTTGATAGAGTAATCTTACTTTGATTTTACATGACTATTTTAATAATCTGTCAAAAAATATTGTAAGCATTTTATACATTTTTATGCTAAGACATCCTTAATTTTTTGCTCCTATAAACCAGTCAAACTAATCAAATAACATAAATATATATTTCTTAACATTATAACTTAAACATTACACTTGAGGTCTTACAAGTTTGTTATCCTCATTCCTTTAATAAAAATTAATTTTTTATACAATGCTTTATATCTTTTAATGCATGATGCATAGCTATTTTATCTAAGAGTCTTAATATAAAAGATTATAATGTTATAGAAAAGTGGATATTCTTTATTTAAAGAAATGTTTTAATGTATGAAAATAAATAGCCTGTGTTTCAGTGAGATATGACTTCATCAGCACTTTTGATGTTAAAAACAATTTATTGATATGTCAAAATTTTAAAATAAAGGATTTTTTTTTTCTTAATACTTAAAATATTTGGATTCAAAACTCTTTAGAATCAGAACATCTACTTTGCAAGTTTTTAGGTATATTATTGGCAAGAGTTGTTTGTTATGATTTCTAAAGAAATAAAGTACCTAATTCTCCATAACATCAGTAAGATTTTGATGAGATGTTGAATTATTTGAAGCTGAAAAAGGGTTCCTTCAATTTTCATAGAGAAATATTTTTTAAAATTATATCATAGTATTTCTCATAAAATGTTCTTATTACTTCATAATTTATTTCCTAAAAGAATAAAATGTTTCAAATCAACCTATTGGGAGACTAGAAGGTAGGTTTTTAAAGTTATTTTAGGTCTATGATTTCTAGACCTCTGTATTTGTCAGGAAATCTTTGTTTAAGACTATATTGATTCATAAATCTATATTTTGCTTAATAAATATATTGGTCCATGTAAACTCAAGGAAGTAACTTATAATTGGGCTTAATGAATGCAGAATTATGTCCTACATATTTATCAACAGTGAGGATTCTGGCTGCTTTTACCAATATATTTTCAATGGTTAATCTCCAAGAATTAGTTGATGCTGGATATAAAGCAAACCATTATGTAACCAGTTACACAGAGTTGTCTGGTAAGACACAGTATTAAGCAAGTTACATGGGGTTTTAATTGTGTAGATTAACTGATAGTAGATAAAACTGTCATGGCTTAAACTTGAGTGTAACAGTCTGAAAAATGGCTGTATAAGGCTAAGTAGAAACCAGGAATACTGACAAAGGATTAAATCAATGTAAAGGCTGGAATATTTCCTGGCTGGCAAAGTAATAATTTGTGTTTTAATTTTTATTTATTATAACAAATAATGGTAGGGGTAATATCAATAGTTAATAAGTACTACATATTTCCATAAAAAGATTGGTTTAGAGATCACATAAGTGATTTGTGTAGCAGTTTAATTGCATAAAAATTGCAGACATTATTCAGAAACAAACTGAATCCGTGTAAAGCAGTGTTACAAGGACAAGGGTAGCTACATGACAGACCTAGAGGCTACTCCAAAGCTGCCAAAAATTGTCTGAGGAATTTCCAAGGAGACAGATTCTGCTGACAGAAAATAGTGTTCCACTCCATGACATTTGGGTATAGCAATTGTCAAATCTAAGACAAACATTAGTGAAACTGTTCTTCATTCCCATGCAATGTTATATCTACTAAAGGTGAGCACAGCAGTGTTTTTCTGGTTCTCTTAGACAAATGAGAAATTGACTCGTGCACAAAGAATAAAGTTTTCAGATTCTGCTATGAATCTAAAATTTTATCTGTACTGCAACACAGAGATACTTCCAAGGAATGACAGCTTGAGAAAGAACAGTTTTAGCAAAATCACAGTGATTCTCACAACTCTCAAGTAAGCAAGTCATAACTAATAGTTTCACGTTTGTAGTTCTGATATTTTGTTTCTTGCAGAATTCCAGAAAGAACTGTCTTAGGTTACACTATGCAGACTCTGCTGAAGTCCGGGAGATAACTCGATACAGAAAGTTCTGTTTGCTCTACCACATAATGCTTACGTGATACATCAGGTCAGAGGAAACGCTAGTTGGAAGCATGAATATAAACTATAAACGTGCCGCGCAAAATTCCATTTTAGAATGGACCATATATAGCTGTTGATCAGTGAGAGCACAGCTGGTATCAATCTTCTGTCTTTTTGAACACAGGAAGGGCAGAGGCTCAGAGTATGCCCTGAGAGGTATTCTGTACTGAGCACACAGACAACATGTTCATTAGTGAGAGAAAATGGAGCACAGCTGAGAGCAGGAAACCCATTACAGGTGTAGGACATTGACTACAAAGCATCTCAGAAGGAGCAGTGTTGGAGAGATAGAAAAGGTTGCCTTTAGGCTGACTTTCTGAAGAGTGAAAACCAACAAAGAATTTAAGAATACAAAATCACAAGTCCTGTGTAAATATAAGTTTTTTATTTGTATTTTTATTTGAACTTGGAGTTCAGTGAAGGCTCCAGAGAAAAGGGAAGGGACAGTAAAATACCAAATAAAATGCAATACCTGTTGTTCCCATAGGAAAGAAAATTCTGGTTATCTAAAAACTGTGGTGGGTCTGAAGATTCTGGAATCATGGCAGATTTATTTCTGAAATTGAATTAAATTAGCTAAGTGAACATCATTGCTCAAATGGTTAAACTGGACATCACAAATTATTAAGAAAGAAATAAAAAGTAAACCAGAAAATTCCATTATACCATTATACCATTATTCCATTATGTGGAAACCCTTTATTCTTTCACTGCCTGTAAGACCGTATTCAGGTCTCATCCTTCTGTCTCAAAACTTCTGGAAAAGAATACAAATAGAAAGAAAGGAGAGCAAAGCAAATGACAAAATACATTAAAAGGTTGCTGTATGAGGACTGATTAAAAGACTATAACTCTTCTTCCTGGCAAAGAGGAAACTGAAAAAGAGTAAGATTTGGGTTTCTAAAGTCACATATGGTATTTAAAAGAAGAACTCCACAGGTTTATTACCTAGTTTTTCTAGACAGCTGAAGTGGATGAGTTAAAGATTAGGCAGGAAGTTTAGTTGATATATTTTCATACAGGATATAAAAATCTTTGGGACTAATTCAAAACAAAGAAGCTCAAAAATCTTCAAAAAATAATGGCAGAAAATAATTCTTTTGATAGCTGAGAGGTTATAGCTCTCTTTTAACTATCTGTTTTTCATAAGTACCCGCCAGAGTCTCAGATAGAAGGCCTTTGACCATTTCATATAGTCTTAAGTTACGGTTCTTTATGCTTTTCTCATCACAAGAGAAAATAAAAAGAGATATCAGGATTAATAATATAAAATTTAAGATATTTTGCAGTTTTTTTCCATTATTTTTTCTTAGCTGTTATTTACAGACCTTGACGCCTTAGAAGTCACAACTATGAAAAGATAAGAGAATGTCATGTGCTATGAAGTTTCTTGTTGAATGAAACCACGGTACAGGCAAAGTCTAAAAAAAAAAAGCTGGAATTGATGTAGCTATCTAAATTTACTCCTGGAGGAATTATGATAATTCAACTTTACCCTCTCCCATCTTTCATACATATGCTGTTCCCTTGCCTTGCCTTATCTTGCTTTTCTTTGGTCATGGCTTTGCTAAATTGAGTGAAGTCTTACTATCTCAGTTATAGCTCCATGTGTAATCGTGTCTGCCATACCAGTTCCATAGAATGTTTAGAGTTTAACAAGGCCTCAATTCTTTCAGCTGTTATGGCCCATGAAGTGATTGCTAAGAGGAAGCCTTAAGGTGAGTCAAGAGTTACCGTGGGAACAATCTGGCCTGACCAAGCTACTCTGCTAAATCCATCAGAGCTCTACACAGTCATTTGACTCTGGATCTGAGCATTTAAATGGCGAGACAGCTGGCAATAGCTCAAAGCAGCTGTTCTCTTCCCTCTCTCCCTGCTGCCAGGACAGGTGGTATCTCAAAATTATCTTTTTTTTTTGATAAACATATAATAAAATTGCATCCATTTGGTTACATTTGGAATAAAAATAATAGTTCGGTCCATCTTCATCAAGCCCCAACCATTCATAACATTGCAATAACTGAAGACTAAATTGAGACGTGTCTCATACAGTACTTCTGAAAAACAGATCAGATATATTGGACCAAGTCCTCCTAGTGGTCAGGTCTAGCTAAGTCTCTTCACTCTTCAAGATGCTGTAGAGAGTTTGTATTAAATTATCCTTTTCTGCTTATGCTTTTCAGTGCCACACAGGTATTCATTTCCAAGACACTTTGTCCAAACCAGCTTGGAACTAGGAAAATACTCTCATTACTGGACATCAAGCATTTCTTAGTCTCCTAGATTTTGTCTCCTAGAAATAAAATAAGTAACCTCTACTCACCCTTAACAAGTATTTGGTCAACTTTTCTTTAGAAATAAAATGAGTCAAAACATAGTCCTGTTATTTTTTATTTTGTTTTGGTTTTGTTTTTTTTAATTTTGTTTTACGTTTTTTGTTGTTGTTTGTTTGTTTGAGGGTTTTTTGGTTTGTTATTTTTTGGGTTTTTTTGGTTTTTTTTTTTTTTAAATAAATCCCACTGGAATATGGATTTTATTTCTTCAGCTTCCAAATTGCTGTTAAATTGTTTAGCATGGTTCTTTTAATAACCTCCCTCTGATGGCTCTTTTCTATATGCCTTTGGAAGTTAAATCTAATTAGAGTAGCTGTAGAACAGTTTGGCATATGTCTCATAAAATTCTTTACCCCCTGCCCTTCTCCATACTTAATACTTCCTAATTAACTCTGAAATGAAAGTGAAAAGCAATTGACACACATACCATTTTTCACCCAGACAAACACAGTAGAGGTCTCCACAGAGTATCTTTGGAAACCATATATATATATGATTTGCACCCAGGTCTTCACTTTCTAAATTTGTCTTTTTGTTTACTGATAACCCAAGTTGGTCCCCTTAGATCAAAACCTCTTACTTTCCAATAAGGGTGAAATTCATGTTGATAAATTGGTGTGCTTATGTATATAATCTGTATAGTAACAGATTAAAATTATGTTTAACAAAACACACATTTCATGTGTTTTAGGAATAAAAAAGAAGCAATGAATAAGGGACCCAAAATTATTTACTGACTATAAAAGTAACTATTAATGTTGATTCTCCAAAGAAGCTGAATATCTTAAGCTTATATTTTAAATTTATACAGAATTAGACTCTTGTTCATGATCAGGAAATTGAGAATACTGAAGTTCTAGTGTCTTCTTAAAAACTGATTTTCCTCTCTCAGATTTCAAACTTACAGGGGCAGTGAATATATTTTATATGTGCATTAGGTTTTACAGTGTTAGTTTACAATTGAAATGGTCTCATTGGGCCAGCAGTGGCTAACAGCCAGACTCCCACCCAGTCACTCATTACTCCCCTCCATTCAGCAGGAAGGGAGAGAAAACAGGAAAAAAGCAGTAATGAGAAATCTCATAGGTGAGATAAAGAGATTGTTTACCTGTTAGAAGTGTTGGAAAAATGGATTGGACTTAGAAAAAAAAATAATTTTTGCCCATTCGAATAGATTTGGCTGGTGAGAAACAAAAAGACAAACAAAAAAACAGGAACTTTACTCACCCCTGTCATGGCTTAGGACTATGCAGCAATGAAATGAAACTAATCCAATATATGCAGTTAAATGCATAAAATAAGACAAAACATATCATTGAGGTCATATACATAATTTTACATATTTTGTTTCTATAGATTGGCTTCTTTTAATTGAATGGGTCATTTGAGGTGTTTCTGCTTAGCTCTCCATTTCACCCTTGTGACTATAATGTTGAGTTAGCAATCACCATTGGTGTAAAAATTTTGTTCATATTAACCTTAACAATCAGCTTTTTAATGTCAATGTTATGATACCCTCATTAGGTGAATTTATATCAGCATTTAAACTAGCTCAAAAGCAGAGCAAATAATCTGAAAATTAAATCATAAAAATCTGCTGCCAGTAAAAGAGGATAAGCCTAGAACAGATTATTTTTCCAAATCAAATATATTTGTCTCCCTTATTAAACATATATCCCCTATGTTTATATCTGCCACGTTTTTTATATTTTATTTATCCACCTCTTAGTTCTGATAATTTTATAATATTAATAATAAATGTAATACTAAAACTGTCATTTGATAACAAATCTTAAAAATCTGAAAACTAATGTCAGTTTTGAAGAATGTTCAGACAGATGTAAATGCTTAGCTCTTATATGAAGTGCGAGGGATATTGTGTATGTCTACAATTCTTGCAGTAATTCAGTACATTTTTTAACCATTTTAAATTTGCTAAATGGGCCCTACTTTTACTAGTACCCTGGAGTAATTATCATGTGGGAAGGAGGTGGTCTTGGCAAAGGTAGAATGAGCACAAACAGGGTGAAACCTGCATCTTTGAATGACTAAACTCTTGTTCCATGTTCCCTGTAGACCTGACACCAGTAGTCCCTTGGTGTACCTTGCTATCCTGATTTAGACTCCCACAGCAGCTCATTAACAGTTTCAAGGCAGACCTTATGAGAAAAGAATTAAAAACAAACAAACAAACAAACAAACAGAATACACTATTCAACTACTACACCTATACATAGCTGCTGGCACTATTCCACCTCTGTAAAGACAAAAAGATTCCAAGAGATCTCTTACTCCAACACTAAAAAAATGAACAGTAGAATCTGAGTCTGAAGTCACCAGCACCATGGGTGGTCCAGATCAGAAATATGTGGAAGGATCAACGCTGATGCCATGCTGTGCTCCCTTTGGAATGTTTGGCTCTCACCTCAGATTTGAGCATTCATTTGTTTTCACGTCAGAGTTAGGGTTCAGACAAAACTCTAGAGACACTGAAACGGGATAAGGCATGCCAAGGGGACCACAGCACTGCACCAGTATTACTCCTTTCACATTTTTAAACCTAGGCCAGTCCTTGTCCTGATCTTCGGCCCCAAGACATCATTAGGGTTAGGGTTTGGAAAACCACAAAGCCTACAGCTCCAGGCACGTGCAAAAGGCATGCCAAGAGAAACATGGCACTGCATCCACATTGCTTCTTCCAAAAATATTTAAACTGGACCACCCACTGTGGTGGGAACCTCATGCCCAGTGCCAAGCCATTACTAGGGTTGAGGTGAGGGTTCAGGGAAACACAAAGCCTGCAGTTCCAGGGACATAGATGGGCTGAGAAAGAAATTGCAATGTGTGCAGTGACTCATATCCATATTCCCTTTCAGATGCTCAAGCAGAACTTACTATATATGACATTTTTCATTCAGAATTGTGAAGATTTTTAACCTAATCCATACTGTTTGTAATTTGATAATTCTATAAAGTAGTGGGCTTAAGGTATTCCTTCTTTTTTTAAATCTCACAAACATTCATCATGGTAAAGCATGGAATGGATAATCAAAACACATAGCTTTAGAAGCCATCTCACCAAAGACTGCTTTGGAAACAGTACATCTTGTCACTTCTAAATGTAATATTTCACACTCACACCTCATCTGGGAGCAGACAGAGGTGAAGAAACATTCAAAGATATAAGAAAGAGGACAACAGTCTAGTTGTCCTAATGAGGAAAAAAAATCCCACCATGAACAAACTCCTCCAGAACAGACCTCAGGAAGTCATATGACTTGTCAAAAACCTCTCAATTCCATTCTTGAGAATGATTGTTGACCAAGACTCAAAGGGACATGGTTAGATGAAGATAGCACCAGGGTACAGCAGTATATACTGGAAAGGTTGCACTTTTACCACAATTTTAGGAGTATTATTGATGTTTTCTTGTATTAATGGGATAATTTGGATGACTAGACTCTTACAATGTTGATTACACTTACAAGAAAGACATAGCAGATGTGGTATGCTCCTTTCATCCATAAGAGCATTATGGAGGTAACAATGGATTACATGTAGTTTTTGAGGACAACTGATATAAACATATAGTAAATGTGGTGGTTTGACATGGGAAGGATAAGCTCAGAGATTTTCCTTTATGAGAAAACTTGTTCTGTGAGTTGATTGGAACCAATTGAAGTCTGGGTTGGTTATTGACAGTCTGAAAATCTAATTAGAGAAAATTAATTTGCTCTGTGAACACACATTTCGAAGAAGGTTACCCGGGAAAAAAGCTTTCTTTTATTTCTGGTGGCTGAGCAGGTAACATTATTTAGTGCATTGACCAAAAAAACAAAATTAAACCAAAACAGTAAGAAAATGTGCATATACATATTTATGTAGACATATATGTATATAAAGAAGCATCTTTCTGAAAGAGATTTGAATTGGTCACAGTCTTCCTGTTTGCCCTAAAGGAAAGGTCAGTCAAACAAAATTTAACTAATTATAATTTTTATTCTTAGTTGAGAGTGGCAAGCTAACATATGTGAATGGGAAACAGTTTTAGTCAAAGCAGACCAAATTCTGCCCTCACTCCTATCTGTAAAGCCCTTTTAGAGTCAGGGTATTGCCTCATTGAAATAGAGTAGAACTTAGCCTCCATAGCTACCCAATTAATATTAACAATAGCAACACTTTAGATAAAGTGTATTTTAGATCTCATGAAAGTTGTTTACTGTCTTAAAGATTTCAAACCTGCTTCCTGTAGCAAATCAGATAGCTCAGGAGCGACACCAGGGAAAGCTGCTCCAATTGATTCAGTCATTGTACCTGAGTACTGATGTGGTGGGTCTGCTTCTAAAGGAGGGGCTGTAGTTCACTTAGTTGGGATTGTTGAATTATTTATTGCAGTTACTGAATTATTTATTTCTTTTCACCAAAGGCTTTGATTTGTATAAATGTATTTGACAGGCATCATTGTTCAATCAGTGTAGCCAGAAAAAATCTAGCATTTGGGTGTCTCAGTAAAGACTCAGTCTTGCAAGGCACTGGGACTAGTCATGGCATTTTTTGTGACATGGCATTTTTGCTGTTTGAAAAATTGACTGAAGGCTTCAGGACAGTGGTGAATGACAAATAACAAACAAGACAGAGCAACTGGTTTGTTTTGTTAACAGATCTTTATGCTTCCATATGGATCATACTTAAGGACTGAGCTCTCAGATATCTATGATCAGACAAATAACACCCTCATTCTTTCTTGTCAATATCAAATAAAAAGGATCAAAAGTAAACATGGAACTAAGTGGCTTTTAGAAATCTGAACAAACATTCATGCATACAGGTGTTTATAAATACCACATAAGTTTTAGGTCAAGAAAAAAGAGGAAGAGGAAAAAGAAAATACAAATTACATTCCATTTCTTCTACCTTGAAATTCAAAATCTAGTCAAAATTCTGCATAAGTCTAGTTTCACAGCAGGACAAGATAAAAAAATTCCTCTCTAATTTGCTTTCACCTTACACATTTTTCTTCACCTGCTTTGGGTTGTCCCTGGAACTCATAAAATCCTGTAATGAGCTGATTTGCCACGTAAAGTTGGGAAAATATATATTCATATACAACTGCATCTCTATGTTGCTGGCTATTTTATATGTTAAAACCACTTAAGGAAAGGCTTGATAAAGACTAGAAGTAGCGTAAGGCAAAGAGGGAGATATTCATATTAGCTAGAAACTGCTGTTTGACACAAATGGATCTGAAGTTTAAGTTACATTCTGTCATGTTATGATCATCATTCTGTTTTGCTGATTAAAAGGCAGCATTAGTTTCACTTGAAACAGTGAAACAGCTACCTGTCATGTGACTGCACAGGCGTTTAAGCACTAACCATGAAATGGACGACCTAATACAGTAATAAATTTGAATCTCTCACATTTGTAAATTTCCCCTTACAACTTCAAACTTAAAGAAAATTAGTAATAACTGCCTGACATTTCAGAGTGTTGAATGTAATCATGATGGTGAAAGACTGGAAATGCTAATACATGCCTTCCACATGAACAAAGAGCTTGCTGCAAAGGAAACCACATCCTCTTCACTATTATGCTATACTTTCTATATATGGCAAATATTTTAAATCACTGTTGATGATTGTTTACAACCTTCAGTAAACTGAAAGAAGAAAAGTGTGTACAAAATGTAGCAAATCAAGCTACATTTTTAAACCCTGAAACTTAGAGGCTAAATATATATGCATCATGTTATGTCATTGTAAAAGGTTTCATGTTAACCAAAGACTGAGCCTGTTTGTAAGACAGCAGGACACTCCATTTGCTTCTTACCTAAAAGAAGAACACAACTACACCATGAAGAAGAGATGGCTACAGAAATGTACTGTGGGGAAAGATTGGCTTGAAATATGGAAGTAATATAAAATGAAACACTTTGAGCATAGTGCCACATGCATACAAGGGAATTGTTTCTGTTGTTTATATAACCCAGTAAATATGAAGTTTGACATTTCTAGTATAAGATCACAGTGTCCAAACCACTTATTCATGACAGGTATGAAGTCCCAAGAAGACCCAAGTTTATACAAGGCCCAACAGAATTGGGTGTATGTCTGGCTCTTAGTGTGTAGTGAGCATATATAATACTCCCCTACTAATTTAGTCCAGGAAAAGAGATTCCTGTTTTCCAAAGGGCATTCAAAAACGAGTGTCTCTCATCTTTAGGAAAATATTTGTTTTAGTCTTTCAGAATTCTTGCACAATACTGTTCTTTGCAATCCATTCTATAGGAACATAAGTATTCATAAAGTATAATTCACCATGCTTAAAAAAAACTGTTATCTTCTTTAATAAGATATATTGATGTTTCATGAAATGTTTTGACAAACTTTGACTATGTATTTTTGAAACTTCTCATTTGTTGCAGTTTTACTTTGTTTCTATAAACCTTTACAAGAATATAGGATCTTTGTTCTTTTGCAGCTGATCCACTGTTTCCATTTGTCTCCCATTTGAAAATCATAATCCTGAATTTGTGACATCACAGTTCTCTATAGGGGGCATTATTATGATTCTTCAAATAGAGAATTCTATCATCAGATGGAGAATAAGGCATAAAGTCCTGAGGAAAAACAGAAAACTCATTTTCTGTAATGATCTGACTGCAGGGGAGGAAGAGCAAAGGATTCAATATTTTCTTCTTAAAAAAATTATTTTAATTATAATGTGTTTCCTTGCCTGAGTTTTCTGTGAAAAAACATGAAGCTCCTCAAGCTTCAGAAACTGAATTTTGGCCAGCGACAGATCCTACTACTCCAATGCAGTTCCTTCATTTTAGTGAGGCTACTTAACATGTGTGAATCCATTCATTACAAGTAAAAGTATTAAAACTAACATTGGAGAAATCACACCAAGTTTATACAACTTTTTTGACTCAATGATTAAAAGTCATTGTCTATTTTTAAGCGTTGCAAAGAAGTGAACAGTTGAAAAATACACACAGGTGTACTTTTAGTTTCCAATTTCTCTAAAGACAATGCCCTGTAGTATGATCACTCTGCAACCTGTTTCTACTCAGATAGATTCCTCTAGGAAGAGTTTCAGAACTAAATTGCCCTGAAACACAACCTTGAAATCTCTATACAAGAAGATCAAGAGACTAAACTAAAGACAGATAGAAATTATGAAATATTCCCTATAAACCAGAATTTAGACCATTGTTTTGAATTCCTTTTTCCCAGTATTGTTTCATCTTGTATTGTTGCATGAATAAAGGATTAAATTACCAAAGTGTATGAAACAAGATACTCAAAAATCCTGCTCCTAATTTTTGCAAAAATCACAGGCACTTGACTCAAAGATTTTTATATTATATCTATTTGATTCAAAACTAGCTACATGTACTTCAGGCTCTGGGTCTTTAATTGCCAACTGTAGGTTGGCAGGTCAGAGTAAAAAAATAAACTATTACTGAAAGGGTGATTGGAACATCATGGTTTAACATCAGCTGGCAATTAAGCACCACTCAGCCACTTGCTGACTCCCTGCTAGTGGCATGGGGAGAGAGAATTGGAAGAGCAAAAGCATAGGGAGGACAGGACAGAGTGAAAAATAAGCTATCTTTGAAAATGTTATATGCTATTTACCAGGAGAAGAAAAAACTGGATGATTTTATTCTGGATAATAATAATGGACCTTTTATTCTGGTTCTGACATGACTGATAGGATACAGCACCCCTTTGAAACTCAGAGCAGATGTTGAGATTCTTTTAAAAAAGGATCCCCTTAGAAATGTTGCTTGAAACTAAAGTTCTGAACCTATAAGTAGCCAGTAATAGTGATGCTACTGGTATTTGAATGTTCCTCAATCTGTAGCTATTGCTCTGGGCAATTGCTCTGCTATATATATCTGACAAGAAAGGAGTATATAGATGACTTATCTGATAAGCTGTGGATACTTATTTGGATGAATTATGTTCATTTATGTTTGGATATCTGCACCTTACTTTCTTGCCTTAGGGTTCCACCGCAATCAGAAGATATGGAAAATAAAATTTCAAGGATGTCTGGTCAGATAATCAGTATGATGAATAATGCTAATTTTCTTCCACTAACAACTGAAAGAACTACCAAAAAATCCCCTACTTCCTATGTAGACATCATAATTTTAGATATCTAAATCTAATTGAACAGGAAGTACAAATTTTAATTTGAGGAAAAATAGGATCTCAGTATCTGAAACACATTGTCTATTAAAATTTGTCATAGTATATAAAAATCCCATTCTACCCTAACTGCCTAAATGGTGTCAAAGGGTAATTATTTTTACAGTTACCTGAATCAGGATAGATATATTTCTGATTTTTTCAAAGATGACTTTTCAAAGTAAAAACATCATAGATTTTTTTCCTCCAGTGAAAGTTTGAACATTTTAACTGTTGTCTGTTTTACAGTTACTTAAATTCTGTGGCTTATGCTTTCCTTAAACAAAACCAAAAAAACCTCACCCACTGTAAAAGAAACTCAAAGTTTTTTCTCATTAATTTGTGTATTTATATAAAAGTCAAACATGTAGTACAGTAATTGGGCTCCCTACTAAGTGGTAAAGTCACTCAATTTATAATAGTTTGCAAGAGTCTGCGATCTGGCTTCATGATTTGTGTCTGACTTGCATTTTAAATTAAGTTAAACTATTTTAAATTATAAAGAAGAGAAGATTTGCAGACCTAAACAATTGTTATCAACTACAACATATTTTGAAAGATTAAAAATGCCATCAGCCATCCCTTGTGCAAAGTATTTTATTAATTGTAATTATTATTATTCATCCAGGCACTTTGAGGTTCCTTTATCATGAGTATATTCTTTGACCTAGGACATGACTCTTAAATCTGCAAGTCAGTATGAGGGAAGATGTGCACTTACAGACTGGTTGAGATGTATAAGCGTAGCTGCCTGTGCATGACTCTGAAAGTCTAATCAGTTTCAGTAAATCTCTTGCATTCAATTATGGGTCACTGTGTGCTATTTCTATTGACCTCCTTACTGAAGAAAGCTGTTAAAGTAGGTATGTTTGTGCACTTCAAAGTACTGTAATGGGCAGTTACAGTGGCATTTGGGGGAAAATATAACAGGAATGGGCAAAAAAATTGAGTAATTAAAGACCTGAAAAATCTAAATTAATACAGTAACTGTAATTATACTGTAATTAAGAAAACCACTATATATGCTGTAATTGCTTAAATCAAATATATGCTGTACTTTACTTCCTTGACTTTGAGAAATAGATCTGCTTCCTACAAGTAATGTAAAATATTTGCTACAGTGATTTAAGGTTATAGTTCAGACAATCTTGCTGGACCACCTGCTGGTTCTGAAGATCAGCTGTCAACACAAAGGGTGGATTCCTAAAAGATACTCTCACCCTGGTAGAGTTGTAAATAAAAGCACAGAATATATTTCCAAAGCTGTGTGGAGAGAGACCACCACTGTACAAGTTAGTGGGGTGCTGCCAGGTCCAAGTTTCCAGTCAGTAATCTTAGATAATGGAAACATCAACAAGAATAAGCAAAGGAATTATCCAGCATTACTGAAAAAATCTATATGGAGCTGGGGCCAGGTGTTGCAAAATTAAAATGCTATGTGGAAAGAGTAAATAACACATGACAAAATAGGAACAGATACAACTGTAGAGCTGCAACTAGTCTGCAGTGTGAAAGAAATCTACTGACTAGAATAAAATCTGCTCGTGACTGCATTTGACACATGAAAAAAATGAGGTAAGAAAGGTAAACAGGAATAAAACTGAGCTAATGGACTAGGCTCACTAAGTTCTTTGAAAGGAATTAAAAGAATAATGTCACTGTGGAGGACCAACTCTTAAATGTATTTTGTCTCAAACATTCTGACTGTTATGAAGAGAAAGGTATGATCAAAAGAGAGGGTCTCATGGAGGTGGGACAGTGCTGTTCTGAGCCAAATTCCTGCTCCATCTTTACATTCATGCTCAGCTCCCCCCGCCAGCTCACTTCCTGTGTATGTGCATGAAAATGTGCAAGAAAATTTAGTTTACATAGGAGCCATACAGCAGATTAACTACAAAAGGAAGCAAATCAGGCTCCCTCACTCTTTTTTCTTCTCTTTTGCTCTCATTGTTTACCCCAGCTCTGGATCATCCACGCAGCAGGACAAACATGGGACGTAAGCACAGAATTATATTCTTTGTTCTCTCTCTCCCTTTACTGTCTTTCTTTGTCTCCCTCCTTGCTTTGCCTGGGCAAAGCATAGGTATCATATTCTACCCTGTTACTCAATGCTGAACTTTGTTGTGGGAGTGGGGAGCATTTTGTGTCTGGGTAGCACCTTTGAGAAGTTTCTTGTGAGGAGCTGAGAGCTAGTTGAAGTTTACTGTACAAAAATTAGGGCTTGTGTGGGAAGATAGTTTGTAAGGATAGTGCAGAATTTTCCTCAATGAATTACAGCTGTACTGATTGCCGAGAAGTGGAGAGAGCCTTGCCTGCCCAATGGGGATGGGTGTTATAAAAGAGTGGGCTAGCTAGTAGAGAGTAAGTTGTAGATGGGGTTGGAGCTTGAGATTTGGAGTCTGCTGACTGTGCTTTGAGGAGGTAAGGGACATGTGGTTGTATAAGGGACAGACAGGGTTAGGTGGCTGGGTAAGGGACAGGTTGGGGTTAGCTGGTCATGCAGAGAAATGGAAGAAGCAAACTTGTAGAGAGGAGAGAAGGAGTCTGCTGTGTGGATCTGCCTGTGAGAAAAAGCGTCAGTACTGTGTGAAGCAGCTAATGAGGAAGGGAGTCAGTGCTGTATGGACCTGCCTGTGAGGAAAGGAGTCAGAGTTGCCTCAGAAGTCCATTGAAAGAAGGCAGGAGAAGTTTTTAATAAAGGACTGGTGATAGCATCAGTGGTGTCCGTCTTGACTTAACTGCAACAGGCTTGTTAGCTTCCACTTGGAAAAGTGTACTGTATGAATTTAAGGGCTTGTTAGCCAATGCCTTTTAAGCCTAAACTGTAAATTAAAACCAAAAGTTCCCTGGCACATGGTCTGCTGTCTTTGTTTAGCTTGACAAGAATCCATAACAAATTAAACTGTGGCCTCTAGCGATGAGTCATGACAGTCACACAAAAGGCACTGGTGAGCACAGTGGCAAAAAGTCAATACAACATTTCTGAGCTCTGCAACAGTGAGCTGCACATCTTCAGTGATGAAGGGCAGTTGGATTCTTGCTTAGCGCATGGTTTGCTCAGGGTAACTTCCATTCTAGCTTCTTCAGACATACTGTTAGCCTCCACTGTTGTTATTATTATTAATAATTTATTTTAAGCCTTTGTAAACATAGCAACATCTTCTCAGGCAGCTTAAAGCCACAGGTGTAGAAAGTCAGGCAAGCCCTGTGGATAGTAAATTTTACATTTACAAATATTAATCCAAACAGAAAATTGAGAAATATCTGATTTCAATAGAATCAATACTATTTCATAAAAAGCATGAACTATGACTTCCTAATATACCTTCAAAAATTTAGTAAAGCAGTCCACCTTTAGATTAAAAGAGGTAGAGTGTAATTTCCACAGTTTCAAAATCTTTACTCATTGCATGAAATAATGCTTCTAAGACATAGTTTCTATTTGAGATTTTTTCCCAAATTATTTTATAAAAATTCTTTTCCAAATCACCCATCTTATGTTCCTGTTTTAAATGTGGTTCTGAATGTCATGCAAATATTAGAGTATGAAACATACAAAATCTAACCACTTTTTCCTGATTTAGTATGAAGGCCACAGCGTTAATTTATTTCTTTTCTAAGCATCAAAAATGGTGCAGGCAGTTTATACCAGCTAAATCGTCATGTTATTCTACTGGCATGCGGTTTCAGTTTTAACTATACACCTTACACATAAACTACAGAATGTAATGTAATTGATTGCTGTGGAAATTAAATGCTGTGTGAGGAAAAAATCATTATTATTTCAAAACAGTGGTAGAAAAAATTGTCTTGTTGCATGCCAGAATTAGACCCATTATGGGACGGTAAACCTAAGGAAGCTATCCTTTTCTTTTGTGTTTTTCCTATTTTTCTTTTCCCTAGAGTTAATATACCTGCCTACAAATCAATTTAAATATTCTAATAAATAATCCCATGATATTTTACTCACTAAAGCAGACTGAGCTGACAATATTGGTATGCTTCTTTAGACGTGAGACTTCTGCATACACCGGAAGTATGAAAAGAAAATATTTTTCAGCGTATTGCAAGCAAAAGAAACCATTGAAATACAGTCATGACATCTATTTACTTAACAGCTCTTTTGAGCTACCAGGAGTGTTAATTCCAGTCAGAAAATTATATGTAAGGAAACATACCATGTTCATGTCTAGCCCCTATCTAGGTGTTCCTTTCTCTTTCAAACTCTGAGTGCCATGTAGTGAAAATTTCAGTTGTAGTCATTGAATAGGAACTCTTACCTAAACAAGGGAATACCGGTTGCATGAACAGAGACTCCTCTGTTTCAAAGGCCACTCATCTCAAAGGTGGAAGGGTGATGTTTGCTTCTCATTCTCTGATATTCTTGTGGACACTACTGCCTTCAATACTGACTCTCTTGCATCCCTCTCTTCAGAAACTGCATGAAACAACAGATTCCTGAAAAAGTTTGATTTGGTATTACCTTTTTTGTTTTACATTGATTCTTTTCTACTGTTTATAAACTAACAGATAAACCTGCTAAACTGGGAACTTAATTATCTGCAAACTCAAAATGTTTCTGTGGGACTGGATTTGTGAGTACAGGAACAATGGCATTCCTCCTGGAAAGCACAGGAGTTTTGAGGAATGACTGAGATGCTGCTAGCAAGGTGTGTATATACTCTGGCCATCACCACACATGGAGTTCTGATAAATGTCCTATTTTTAAAGGTAAGAAGCTAGATATCTCTTTCAATAAGACAATATCTGGTGTTTAGTCCTGAATGCTGTCAATTTCTTTTGCCTCTGCTTCTATGAGACTACAGGCTAAACTAGAAATTACTCAGAAATTTAGCTGTTGGTAATGTTTTAATTAAAGTAGTAGGTTTTTAATCTGTGGTAACATTGGTTCCCACAGATTAAAAAAGCTTTCTTTTATCTAGTAAATTTATCGATTTTTTTTTTTAATCTGGAAGTGAAAAGCCCTGACAGAAGGATTCTAAGAGTAAAGAAAGCTACCTGAGGAAAAAAAAGATGCAAAAAAAAGAGGTTTGGAGTTTGTTCTGAAGGATACATTTTTTAAAATTGCCTGCAGTGCAATATTGTCATCCTCAACATCCTTTTTCAGATGCAACCTTAACTTTGGAAGCTCCCAAAAGTCCAGAAAAACCTACAATTTTTCAGTCTTACATTCAGGTTAAATATCTGAAGATATTGAAGTTTAGCAAACAGGAACAGGGTTATTCAAAATTTATATCTGCTTATGGAAATATAAACCCTGAAATCACATGAAGACTCTTTGCCTGACAAAAGGAAACTGCACAATCATTTCAGTTCAAATTCTGATACAGACATGTCACTCAAAATTACTTCACATTTCATTTCATATGACAGTTTTTATTGGCAATTTGACATTTACCCTTAAAAGTGATCACTCCAGCTCAGGGATCATGCTTATCAGAAGGGAAATCTCTTCATAGCTATGACTGAGCCCCATCTGAGCTCTGACTGTTTCAGGCACATCAGAGGAATTACACTTCAAGGTTATAAGTACAGACACATATATTAAAATATGTATAAAGAGAATGAGAATACCTATATGATATCAATTCGAATGTCATTATATCAAATAATATAAACAGTGTACACCTTGAAATGATCTCAGTTGTTTTTGCTGGTTAATAAAATTGTTCATGCATCATTATTTTGATTTGCCTCTACTTTCTGATGTTAGATAAATTGACTTCTTTATTCAGGTGCACCATACCGTGACATATTAAACCTGGTTTTGACATTTCTAGAAAGAACAGGGAGAATTTGTGGATGGGAAATATGGTATTTTTCAAGCTCATTTAGAACAATGAAGCAATGTGCAAATTGTTGTTCTACTACATTCACCTTTCACTTCATGTGTTACAAATATTACCGGAGACAGATATTTTCACACATTAATTAGCAATTAAAAACCTTATAAATAAAATCAATTCATAGAAACTTGTCTTATTAAGATGCAAACTATTATTCCAGATGACTTTTAAATAAGAAATGAACTGAAATGTTGAAGACTGACTACTAACCATGCAAGAACATCTTCAAAAACAATTTGTTGAATATTAATGAACTGAAAATGTCATTTCTGGTCCAATTACTACAAGTAATTAGTTTTTTTTTAATTATGGAGGAAGTGGAATTTTAATAAGGTCAATTTTACAATTACAGTTTTGAAAAAAATCCTAATTGTATTGTCATCATCTTATATAAAAAATAGAATCAACTCAATAATGTCTGCTGAACTTAATGTAAAGAGAGAAAAATTACTGTGGTAATTCAGCAGGAACTGATATTTTAATGAGATATGGTTTGTTGCTAAAGATGGGAAAGAAAATAGTTTACCTATGCATTAGCTATTGAAAAAAACCTGATGTCACTACATTCAAAAATATTTTATGCTAATCATTAAAAGTACAAACATTTACTTTTTATTTGAAACAGTTATTATACAACTGATAAATTTACTGAAACCAAAACATTTGTTTTTTAGTTTGGAGAGAGACTACTTCTTAGTTATATTTGTTCTAACTTCAGTTTTTATAGTAAAGTTAAGTTCTTTACTATAAAAACATAATTCATCAAGATTGTATTATCTCTGAAGATTTGAAAGCTCGAGGGTCATTTATGAACCTTGTTACCTGGTATTTATCTTTGAGAAAATATATCTTTACTGAGCTCTTTGATATAACTGTAAAAGTTGGCTGAAATTCAAGTAATTTTACCTTTAACCCAGATGTGAATTTTATTGAAGAGATTGAAATTTCAGTCTTGCATTAAGCTAGCCCAGATGCAAGTAGCACTGCCATTACAAGCTAAATTTTTCTAACCATATCCTTTGTCTGCTCCCATTAGCTATGGCATGCAGGCCACTTATTACCCATACAAATAGAAATATAGGTCCACAATTTCTTTTTCTTTCTTAAATGCAGCCAACCACTCTGTGAAAGGAATAAGTACACAGTCAATATATCAGTAACAATATAAACAGTTGGTTACACTTTGAATAGAGATTTTTCAGTAATTGTACATCTCTTCCTATTGAACCATCTATGCTGTAATGTAGTTCTTTGCCTATGGAAATGCCTAATAAGAAAGTATCACAAGGCTAAATATATTATATCTGCAAAATATATCTGTCTCCTATCCTATTCCAGACAGAAAAGAAGGTTTTTTAAATGTATTATCCCAGAGAAGGAAAAAAATTCTGACCAAAATAAATTAATTCTAGGTCACAAAGTAACAGATAAACATTTGTCTTCAATAAGTACAGGAAAGAATCAGTAGCACATAATCCCAGGATTATGTACAGCATTTGTCTTGCAAAAAGAGCATTTTAAATAAAGATATGTAAACACTATATTAACAACAATAATATTCTAGTCTCTGTGTATGTGCATTCATCTGATATCCACGCTCTGTTTATCCAATCTGCTGACTTCCTCATTAAAATTAGGATGAGGTGTTTTCTCAATTACAGCTTTGATGTCCTCTAACCATAAAAGTGAACAAAGTAGCAGGAGCAGAATGCTACCATAGCTTGAAACTTGTTGTGCTTTAATAGTTTGACTAGGTCAAAGTGATATTTCAGTAGCATAAGTTTCTAGCTTTGCAGCTGAAGTCCATCTATATTTGCATGTTTTAAAACTTTATATTATGTTTTTAATTTCTCAGATATTTTGAGATACCCTGCAGATAAATTCTCCAACAGAGCTGATAGTGTATACCCTCTTAAGTTTAAATGTTTAAGCAGATGTCTTTATGCATTTATGGTAAGTGGTCTGTTATATTTGAAAATAAGACAACAAAAAGCAGATTTTTAAAATAAAAATGTAGATTACTTTTTTCCCTTTAGAAGAAAGGAGAATAAAAAACCCAAATATATTTTTTTTTTTCCCTAGTGACTCCTCATGTGTCATGAAGATAACAGTCTACCCAAGACACTGCCTAAATGTCTGTGATTATAAATCTGAGCATTTTCCAATCAGGTTATTTGACACCATATTAAATCAAGATAATAAGCTGTAGGTCCACAGAAATTAAAAAAGTATATATATTTATGAAAAGAGTAGACATTTTGGGTAGGTTTTTCTGCCCTTGTAGTCCCAGAAAATAAGATGTTGGCATTGCTCATATCACACATCAGGACCCTGGGATTATTCTGGATTTCTGCTGCTTGGGGAATTTTGTAGCTTGTAATAGTGATCATCAATGGTCAACTGACTGCTGTTTATTTTAATTTTTGCTTGGCTTGGTAAAATCAATACAGTATTGAAATATGCATATGTACATATGTGTATATGTGTGTGTTCCTAGAGGAGTTTTGTGACATGATTGCTTTATCATTGGAGATTTGGTTCTGTTGGTTTTCCTTAAACTATGCAGTATAAAACTAATATTATTTAATATTTTTATTCTGTTGATAACTCAACATTATTTCTAATGGTCAATATATGTAAAGCACAGATAGTATTTTTGTTAATAAATGGCTTCTGGTTGCACTTGTAATTAAACTTAAAACAGTGGCCAAAAATGTTTACAATTATTAAAATATTTTTTCCTAAAGTTTGTTTATGAAGATTCTAAATGGAAGCCATACATTATTGAGTTTTAATTATAGTGTCCATGCATATTCACACTACCTATCTGTCTAAACATACTCATACAAAAAATCTACTGAGATGTACAGTATTATCTTCTTTATTGGGGCATTCTTTTACAACACAAGGAGGTGCTACCAGCACAAACACCAAATAGAAGAGACAAAACATGGTTATAAGTTTCTCTCTCTCCCTTACACATAAAAAGGTATACAGCGACAGAAAACATAACACTAGAATTAATTCTAAATTTTTACATTTAGATTTACATTTTTAAGCATAATGCTGGCAGAAAAGAGATAATATATAACCTTGAGAAAAACTGAACTAATATAGCACATTCCTTGATAAA
This sequence comes from Toxostoma redivivum, assembly GCA_013397375.1. Lineage (NCBI taxonomy): Eukaryota > Metazoa > Chordata > Aves > Passeriformes > Mimidae > Toxostoma > Toxostoma redivivum. Next base: position 199,329 of record VXBI01001260.1, read on the forward strand.
ATTTTAACATGTCAAATCATTTGATATATTCTTAAGCCTTATATCCCAAAATGGATACATTTTCCTGGGACACAAGGTTTGTGGCTGGAATTGCTTAAGTACCTAGGAAGGACAAAGTCTATGTTGTGAACAGAAAAGAAAAACTGATATTAGTTTTCAAAATAATTAAAATTATGTTCATTTCTAAATTTAGATATCTGAGGGAATATGTTACAACCTTTGCTAATTCAGGATCTTTCTTTCAGAATCCTCATCTAAGACTGAAATCTTCAAATCCTCGTTAGAAGGGAGAATCAGAGTTCATATTCACTTTTTTCCTTTTTTAAAAATTCTAAACAGACTACTTCTCTTTTATGTAAATTTCTTCTGTTTCTCTATCTGTGATTATGAAGAACAGCTTATTCAAAGGCATTTCCTTCAGGAGAAGATGGTAGAGAGTCCACAGAAAACTTTCTTATGGAATTGTCAAAATCCTCAAAGACAAAAGGGAAAGTATAGATCAACTTATGCACCTACCCCATTTCTAAATCCACCTTCTCTGGCACTGTTTTTAATCTTCAGGTGACAGTCAGGAGTTTTTTATTAATCTGGTACACAAACTTCACAAATAAGAGCATGCAACAAAAAGAAAGAGAGAAATAAACAAAAAAAGAGAATAGTATCCTTCCTGTTTTTTTTTCCCTAGAAGAAAGCAAAATTAAACAAACAGCAGTTGTAATTACAAAATATTTTCACAGCTACAAGATAGATATTCTCTGTAAACCAGAAGAATGGAAAGAATTGCCCAATCAGTCACTACTTTAATACTGTTAAGTATAGCAGCAATGAATTTGGGTATTTTATGTTGTCTCATTGCTTCAAATCTATGCTTCAAATCTATGCTTGACTCTAAATACTGCAAAAAGTAATTAATTCTGTCTCCTAAATAGTAAAAATCAAACGTATTAGAACACCATTATTTTTTAAGAAGCCTAGTTTGTGCAAGCTTCCTAATTCAGATCACAAAATTAAGCAAGATAAATCCTCCAAACTGCTACATACATAAACTTGCACAGTGTTAAGTCTTTTCTTCTCTCTTAAGAGTTTTTATTTTTCTTTCTTATTTTTTTATAAAAAGATACCTAAAAATCAAATACATTGCTTTTAAATCACTTAATGGCTCTAATAATAAAGAAGATACAAATATAAACCAAAAGAGAAGGGAAAAAAGGAAAGGCTAAGAGCTTCTCCACTGAAAAGCAAAAGAATACTGACTGTTGGGAGAAATAGAAAAATAGAGGAGAAGATGTAAGCAGTGTAAATCCAAATTTAAAACTATTATTTTTTATATTGCTTTTTCTATCCCTGTGGGGTTATAATCTCTTTTAATAAAGTCTCACTTTTGATTGCCAGAATACAGACCTTTAAATTTTTCATTTCATTTTTTGTCCATTTTCTTTACATAAGAGATATGCACATCCCAAATTTTTTGAAAGAGATAGCTGTTGAAGTAAATTTCCCATGAGTAGGCTTGTAAATAAGAAGTTTTCAGTACCAAATAAACCTTATAGACATGGTATGGTTTAGTATGTACTGCACTCATAATCTGGTATATTAATAGCCTAAATAGCATGAGTAGTATTTTCAGTTGACATCTAAAAATCATGGTGTGGAGCCATGTAAACTCTGGTCTATTTATCAAAGAAAGTTTAAAAACTTGGGCTTTTCATTTGGTCAAAGATAGTCAATTATTTATAAAATAATGGAGGGTGGGGAGAAAGGAGGTTCACTGAACAAATATTAAATGTTATATTCTTACTCATCAGTGGTACTAATCTGACACCTAAAAGCTGTCTTCATGGAGCTGGATCCAGTTACAACACAGAACCACAGAAAAAAAAAACAACTATGCCTGGTTCTGGCCTAGTTCTTCAATCCTAAATAACTCTATACTTCCTCCTGATGCTTCATAATCCTTAAAGCATAACTGATAAGCATTTCCTTGATCAGAAATTTTACAAAGTGGATAATATAATTTGTTTTTTTATTTTTGCACATTATTCATTAAAGATAATGCTGAAATTATGAGAATTAAATGAATAATTCATCACAACAGTCACTAAACTATTACTGATAAAATTCCATTTTGCCTAACAATATTTGTTGTTTGATAAATATCGTCAGGGTAATCTGGTCAAAATTCCAACCAATTACAATTGCTAACTTATCTTCAGTACAGCACAAACAGGTAATTCTTTTGAATGCTGACAGTTTTACAGGTACATTTAAGGTTAATGTAAAATCATAGACAGAAAATTAATTTCATAATGAAGTATGCCATGAAAGAGAAATCAGTATAGAATATAGCCCATAATAGATGGCAACATTAACCTACTGAAAGGACTTGCTAAGATATTTGCTGAGTACCTAGGAGAAGCATCCTAGTTGATCATTTTAACTACCTTATTCAGTGCATGACCTTGTGTTTCTCCAATGATTAATTCTGAATAAACATTAACCTGTAAGTAAGTGTCCGGGGAATTGGATATTATTCAGAATGATTTCTAATAGATGTATAAGCTGCACTAACATCATTTTAAGGTTTACTACAGTCAGGGATAAGCCGATTTTAAAAACATTTAATTTAAAACCAATTTACTTATTTACTGAATTACTCACAAATTTGTTGAACAAAAGGATTTTACTTGAACAGCAGGTGCATGCTAAAAGATTGCCACAGATCAGATCATTTTTCTTCTGGTAAATTTTAAGCTGTCAAAACCCTCCAAACTGCAAACACTGTATTGACTCCAGTGATCTCAATAACAGAATTCTCAGCAGGCTTGCTGGTGTCAGTTACCGCAACATCTGTTTCCCACTTACTAGGGAAATGGTTCTACATCTTCAGGTCACTCAGACTGGAGAGGGGACAGGAAATTCCGTTTTTGGTCAACAACTTGTAGTATCCAGAGTTGGTTGGTTGGTTGGTTGGTTTCTTGGCACTGTGCTAAAACAGAATGAGGTCTTACCTTGTAAGAGATTCTTCTTTCTGTAATTCAAGTAATAGAGTCTAGTAAATATCTGCTGCAAAGATTCATTTAAAGAGTTTCTTACTTGAGAATGCTTTGACCATATTTAGCTCAGGAGCAATGCAAGCTTTGAGACCAGAGAGAGAAAGTTGAAATTTCTCCTTAGAGTAAGTTTTACTAATAGAGGTGAGCCTTCTGGAATAAAGGCATTGATTTTTTATGAAGAGGTTCAACATCTGGAACTTATTTTTCCGTTTTTGGTTGATTTTTTTTTTCTTGTTTGATTTGTTGGTTGTGGGGGTTTTTTGTTTGTTTTATTTGGTTTTTGGTTGATTGGTTGGGGGTTTGTTTGTTTGCTTGGGTTTTTTGCTGTGGTTTGCTTTGGTTTGGTTTGTTATGGGTTTTTTTTTCATTTTTCAGAATGGGTGAACTTGATTGGTCTCCATGTGTATTTCATATGTGCTCTTGTGATTGTTCTGGCATGTCATCAAGACATCTGAATGTCCATGCAAAGGGAAGTAGGGAAGCTACATTGAGGAGTACCTTTTATAATATATGTATTGAAACAATAAGAATTACTTTGAAGATGTACTATATTGACAGAGGCCGCTATATATACTCAAAAAATAATGTCTGTTCATGACTTCTCATTCAGCATTCAAGGCATCACAATTGTTCTCAGACTTGTAGTTTGGAATAAAATGGATACATTTCAAGGGTGAGTACATTTCACATTTGAATTACCTAGATTAATGGACTGAAGAAATCTCATACATCAGTTCTGAAGTCATGTTCATCTTTTTTGTGATCATTTAGTCTCATAAAAATCTTTTTGGCAACAATGTCCCAAATTCACTTTTTTGTTCTTATTCAAAAGATAATTTAGCTAATAAACCATAACAGATTCACATGAAATTCATACTATAGACATTCCATGAACAAATCTGTTTTCTCTCAATTCTATTACACATGAAAAATCGTAGACAATTTAGCTATCCTAAATCCCCCCAAAATATTTTGTCTAAAAAAGAATTTTCATTGTTTAAGTAAAGCAATGTACACTGCTACAGTACACTGCGTATAACCAATAGCCATACTGTTCTTTCCACCTAAACAGAGAAAACTGAATCTGTTGAAGAATTGTGCAAGTAAACCAAGGAAAGTGAGATTTTAAAAGAATAGGTATTTTTTTAAATTCTGTTTGTGTTCAACTAAAAAAATGTTTATAATGTACCTGTATTTACTTATGACTGTCATACATTTCCTTTTCCTTGTTACCAAAGTGAATTGCTTTGTTCTGCAAGTTGAAAATTGATATGTGCCACTCAATAATATAAATGTATGAATATTTCATTGCTGACCTCTTATTCATACATAGAAGATATAATTCACTCATTTACCACTAATAATATAATTAATAAGCTTCATATCTAGCAATAGCCATATAATTATATTTTTTAAGACATTAAAAATTATAGATTTAGATATAATGGGCTGATACCAATGATGATAATGAGCTGGCATTTCCTCAGATGTTGTGCATATACCACTTGAGCTAGTAGTCTATAAGAAGTTAATAAAGAAGGAAAGAAAAACATAGCTGAAGAAAAACCTAGCTGAACATATTCACTTTATTTTACAATAGTAATTTTTTATGTTTATCTCCAAGATTTATACAGAAGATAAATACCTCCCAAACATCACGATAATATCTCAGAGAAAAATCTGAAACCCGTTGCTCCTTTATTTATTAACTTGCATGTAGTTACAGATAACCTGGAAAGGAAAGCATGGGTTTGTACTACTTTTAGAACTTAAAAGTCATGGCTAAGAGCTCTACTTGCTCAGAACCACAGATAAAAAAAAAAAATAAAATAAATAAATACTCATGGAGCTCCTAGCAACCAGGAAGGAAAAAAAAAATCATAAAATGGCTTTTTAAAATTAGGAAAAAAATAATTGCTCAAATTATCTCAAAAATTTTTGTTTCCTCTATGTCGGACATGAGTGTAAGATTAGGATTTATAGATTTATAGTTTAAAACCTGGGTGGTTTTTGTTTTTTTTAATGGAGAGTTGTTTTGTTGGATTTTTTTCTTTTCACAGAGACAATGGAGCAATTATTGCCACATGCCATTTAGTGGAAAACTGTTACCTGTCAAATACATGAGCTTTGGAAACTGTTTATCAGTGTCTGCCTAATCCTTATAATTTTAAACAATTCCTTACATTTTAGGCTACTACAGGGTAAACGTGACACCAAAAGGCTCTCAAAAAGGACAGAATTTTGGACAACAAAATTTTTTACATTTCTTAGTGGTTAATCTGTAGCAGAAAATATGTGCTTATCTTACACACACCATTCTATACCTCCATGATATATACATTCTATGTAGCTATCTTTGACTTGAGAATTTCACCCAGAAGGAGGAATTTCAGCCCAGGATCTAAAAATCAACCTGTAGAGACTCCAACAAATGAAAAAAAAAGTGTAAAAATTGGCTGAGAGCATCTAGGCTATATCTAATTCAGAGTTCATGTCTTGAAAGAAACTGTAAGAAGCAAATTACATTTCTTTATTTTCTTTCTTTTTGGATGTGGAATATGATTTCTTATGCTTGAGTTCCATAATCCTAGGTGATTATGAATATGTTGTACTAGCTTTTGTAACAAGCCAACCTTTGTACCAATTAGTTCTACTAGAATAGAATTCTATTTATGGGTGCACTCAAACATGACAGCTATACTGCTTTGATTTTCTGTACCTTAAACATAGCATAAACACTGTTAAAAACACATCAGAGCAACATTCTCTGAATTAGCTGTGAACTCCTTTCTGTTGTGTTAGTCTTTGCTAGAGATCACAAGGAGAACTTACACTTTTTGAATGAGAGGAGACTTGCCAATACATGTTAAAGACCTTTAGTGGATGGTATTTCTTCAAAAGAATTGTGGAATATTTTGACAAGAATCATTTCAGGAGGGAAAAAACAGAAATAGAATGGGTATTTTACTCTAAAAATTTTCTCTACCTGTCTCACATAAAATTACTTCAAAGGTCTCTGCTATAAAGACAGTTAAATAGAATTTATTTAGTCAATTAAATGGAAACAAAAGGGGCTTTTTAAATAGTCTGCTAATTGAATTGACAGCAAAAATATCTTTATTCATATACACCTAAATAATTACACTATAGGATTATTTTTATACTAAGTGAATGTATACTTGGCTTATCCTAACCTTCAGGCATTCTTCTAGAACAGACTCTAGAATTCAGTTAGACCCTGAGTCACAAGGCTTCAGAAACTTTTGTGCTTCCAAGAGCCTTGCACTCTTTCCTGAACATGGCAAGGCTTCCAGAAAGAGTCCTTCAAGATCCTTACTTGAAACAATCACCTCATTGATGCCTTAAACTTTAGCTTTCATATTTTCTGGATTCTGCACTGCATTAGTATATAACTCTGAACTAATATTAAGTGTTAGCAAGTTCTCTTCACAGTTTAATTAGACAAAACAATCCTTTTCCAGCCTGAGAACCAAGGACACTGCTGAAGCTTCAGGCCCCAAAAGTGTAAACAACAATGAACTGATGAGAGCAATCTGGGAGGATGAGACTCCATAACCTGAAGCTGCAATTGGACAATTAACCCCTATATGTAAATGGACCAGACCCTATAAAAGTGGGAGAACTTGTGACACGCTGTCCGTCTTGGGTGTAGCCTTGGCCGGGCTCTTGTACTGCCCAAGGTGTATCCTTTGAAGGCCTTTTTAACAAATACCTACTTTATTCTTTTAGCACTGTCTAGCCTTTGTTCCAGGTAGCCTCTCAAGGCACCATCATTATTATGAGAATATAAATTATTGCAGAGACTTTCACTTTTTCTCTTCTAGTACTCCTTGTGGAAACAAGATATGCTATTATATAGACTTTTCTAATATCAGAAATCTCAACTTTATTTTTTAGGGGGTATGAACATCTTATGTATTTTGCATGGTCTTTAATTGTTTCTGGCATCAGGTTTTCAAGATAACTCATCTCAGGAAGAGCAGAGACTGAATAACTAAAGCACTTTCACTCTGAATTTTTGTACTTAGGCACCTCTACAGGAAATTCTTAAATATTTCCATCTAGCTCCTACTGTCTCTATTTACAATTAATTAAACATTTTTCAGCTTGTAGTGACTATCAAAGAAGCAAAAATGTAATTATGAAAACACTTTCCAAATAAGAAACTTCCTTTTATTATGCCCAAGGAAGAAATCTAAAATATCTAATATCAAAAATATTCAGGAGTTGGACTCAATGGTCCTTGTGTGTCCTTTCAAACTCGGGATATTCTATGATTCTATTCTATTTATCTATCATTTATTGATCTATTTATCTATAATCTACTTATGTTTCAATATCATCTCATTATTTCATTGGAAGAGCATTACTGTGATTTTATTAAAGTCAGAAATATATAGGAAGGAATAAATTTTACTGTTTTCTGTAATTCATAGTTTAACATTTCTAGACCTCATTATAAAAATCTGAATATCCTAACATACTTGGTTAATCAGGGAAGAATTTTAGAGAAAGAGAGAGGTATCTCTCATATACCCACACTTTACAGCAATTCATATCTTCACTTAGATGTTCAAGTAGACCTGGCACAAGCCCTAGTTTTGACTGTTTGTTAAATAGTTGTTCAGATTTTCTTCAGAAGCTGTACTTACAGTTAGTCATGCCTATGAAATGCTCTGAACAGAAACATATTAAGAAGTCATCATGAAAATCCAACAGTTTGAGTGATTCTCAACTATCTTGGTTGCATGACATTCTCTTACCCAGATCAGGAACACTTTCCTACACAATGAGTAGTGAAACTTTATACTGGAAAATGTGCAGGGAAATTTTAAAAATACATCACTAAATTCCCTATAAAGGAAAGTCCTCAAAATTCTTAAGAAAAAAAAAGTGTTTATTTTTTATCTGTATGATTAATATAACATTTTAATATAATTATCTTACTTTATACCTTTGTAAGGCATGACAGAATGAATATTAGTGAAATTGTGGTCATGGAAACAGATTGCACATTATTTCACAGCTGGAATATAAACATGCTCCAGGCAAGCAAATAGTGTTTTTTCTCTAAATTAGATTTTCACTCGCAAAATAAATGGGGGTGCTGTTTGTTTATTTGTGTGTTTTGAGAGAGTAAGTTAAAAATATGCAAGTAAAATTGCTAGGTAGCAAAAAGTGGATATTAATATAAAATAATTGAACATAATAGTAAAATCTGGGGTTTGGTGTTGTTAGTACAAACCAGTGGGATTTAACATCTTAAGTAATTAAAATATTAAACTATTTGATGAGAGTAAAACAGTAGTAATAACACAAAGAACTGAAAATGAGACAGAAAAAAATATCTTTTGTCAGATACAATAATTAAATGCGGGATTCTGCTACCAATGAACAAACCTCAGGGGTGTAACTATTTCCCTGCAGCCACGGCAAATTCAGTAGTTATAAGTCCCAGTGTCTCTTTTAACTTAAGTGGCAAAATAAATAAACTAGGGGCAGAATATGGGACACCCAGAACCAAACAAACAGAAACTCTATATGAATTTAATTAAGAGATTTAGCATTGCTCGCTTGCCCACCAATAGAGAAAATTTGACTGAAAATTTATTTCACTGAATCTTAAAGCATTGGATGTTCTTATTAAAGCTATAAATAATGTGCAAATATCATGTATTCTTTTTATAAGCTATTTTGCTATAATTTTTACAGAATTTCTCAGTAGTGTTATTGCTCTACTTACTGTACACAGCAAATCTGCTATTCCAACCCTCTGTAATTTTTGGATTCACCAAAAAAACCAAACAAAACAAGCACAAAAAAAAACAAAAAAAAAAAAAAACTGGAAAGAAAGAATAAGGGAAGAAAAAAAAGTAGAGGCTCTATCTTTTCTGGAGCCACAAGGAAGTTTGGAAGTAGCCACATATTGAGATCTTTCCCAAACAAAATTCTCTGCAGGAAAAAAACATAATGTTACATGAATACAGTACCTCAGGAAAGACTCAGGAAAGAGGGACTGCATTGATTTTAATAAAAGATAGAAATTTCCCTGAAGTAAAGCGTTTACTGTTACATCCTTACATGTTTACTGGGCAGTAAACTGAGTAGAATCTTCCCCCATATCCAATAGATTCAATGCCAGATGGCTCCAAGAGGGAATGCTGCTCGCCAGGACTGAGCCCATGAGTAAAGGTGGCAGTGCCTCTGGGATAATGTATTTAAGAAGGGGGAAATGCTGTTGTGCAACAGCAGCTGGGGACAGGAGTGAAAATATGCTTCTCTCAACAGTGGTGCAGACATCAGTGAAGAAAGAGGGGGAGGACATGCTGCAGGCACCAGAGCAGAGATTCTCCTGCAGTCTAAAAATGAAAATTAAAAGTGTCTGTGTCCTGGGGCAAACACTGCATTATAGATTCTGTGGATATCAAATGCAGAGGGTGAAAGCATGTGACATGACTGGAGGTTCATGAGTTGGGTTCCCAAAAAAGGAAAATGAGTTATCATGGCACACGGGTAATTCTGAACACTTTAGTTTTTCAACTAATAATTACCTAACATGAAGTGTATCACTTTTTCAGAGATCAGAAATTAATACTTTCATAGTTTTATGCCAATGCTAATTATTAGGATTGCAGAGATTTTCTTTGAGCTGATTTTAATTCAGCAAAAGGACATGAAAAGCACACGTATTTATGAGATCTCATTGTCTACTAGCATGCTTTTAGGATAAGGTAGCAAAAGCTATTAAAGCAAGGCAGGCAGGCCTAGAGCCAACGATTTACTTACATGTTCAGGTACATGAGCTATGATATCACAATGAGTGTGATTTAGTTGTTTACAAAGAGATACCTAACATTATTTGAGATATAGTAGATCATCAGATATTTCTGATGTCTCATCTGAAGTCTGATATCTCATAGTATAGTAATTGTTCATAGTATTTCACAACCTACAGGAGGTCTGCAGCCTGTTAGAAGGACAACAAGAGGGCAGATAAGACAACCAAGGGGATCTCACGTGCCACTACTTACTATATTTATACAACCGAATTATGCCAGCATGTCAGCTCTATTTCAGAGAAATCAATGTTCTGATAAGTTCTTTAAATTTTAAACAATAGTTGTCAGATAGGACCCCTGAAGGTTTAGAAGGATGTCCCTGCTTCTGTGAGTCAGAAAAGATTATGGCAGGAAGCAGATAGGGAAGCCACAGGCCTATCAGAAGTCTAATCTAGGTAGCAGCAAGGCTGATCAGGAAAAGCCTATTGACTTTAGATATCTACATCAGGAACCACTATTTTTAAATTTGTTATTCAGATCACATTTACACCAATAGAATATTCCATATAGAATAATTTGCCTTTCAGAGCTGGTGGGCTTGTGCTAAGGAATGTAGTCTGTGGGGGTTAGGTCTTTTTGTATCTAAGCTGTAGGACTATTTGAAGTTTTGCCATAAAAATTCTGTATAGATATTGGAAAGGGAGAAAACGAAAGTTCATTCCATAGCTGTAAAACCAACCAAAAACTTATCAAATGTCATTTAAATTACTATATACAATCTATTGAGAAATGCCCAGAAAAATTGTCCTAAACAGAGATAAACTTACATTGATATATTATTTTTAAAGCCACTAACTAATTGTACTTCAACTTTCAATTGAATGACATCCAGAAGTGAAAAGGTATATGTTACATATTATGTAGCTCTGTTTAGTAGTTGTGTTTTAGTCTTTAGAGCTGTGTTTTCTTAAGGTATATGCAAGCTGAAAAATTGATCTGTCTGGTAACAGCATTGAAGGAATTAATTCTCACCTTTGTTCAAAAAAATTGTAAGAAACAAATTCTCTGCTGGCCTAGCTTCTTTTGAAGTAATTGAAATAATGTCAGGAGAGAATGTGGCAGTGGTTCCAAGTGTATTTTGTGATTATTTAACAGTCATTAGATTTCTTTTTAAAATATATTATTCTAGATACCAGAGGTTTTTGTAATAGCAACATTTTATCTTAAATACATAGTTTTCTATATCATATTTTTCTATCCAAACATAATATATTTCAAAGAATGGTTGGTTAGGTTTTCCTGGCTTAGTTATGCAGTCTTGCAGGCCACCTGTAATATGTTAGATTTACAGTTAGAATACTTATTTTTCCACATGTAATTACATCCTGCCTGATTTCTGTTACCATCTTTTACCACATATAATGCCCAAATTTTCAAAATAATTTAAAATGCAGAATTTTTTATCCAGCTAAACTGAGGGTAATTCTTTATTAGCATATACAATGATAAGTGGTGTACCTATGTCTTAGAAGTTCTTAGAAGTTTTTAAAAAAGTAATTCCCCTGGATGCTTTTCTAGCATGAGAGAGTGTGTGTGTGTGTGTGTGTGTGTGTGTACATGTTGGTTGTTTTTCCCCAACTGTATGTGATATGAGCTTTAAAGTGTCATCTCATTATAGTCTAATAGTATTGAGTGTTGGCTCCAAACACCACTTAGTGATTATGATCCGAGCTGTATACTATATAAATACCTAATTGTTTAAGCTGACATTTCTCATCTACGTGAAGGAAATGGATAAGAAATCTGACCTTTATTTGAACAACAATTTCATTAGAATTTCCCAGACTAATCATCATCATGTCAAACTATTTTCTTCTGTTATGTACTTACATGTAGCAGCAGCAATATGAATAACAATATTTGTTATTTTCTAATTATGTTTCAGTCCACAAGATAAAAAACCAAAAATATCTAATGAAGCTTGTAAATCATCAGCTATTGTAAAACTAATGACACCTCTCTGCAGTCCATTTCAGGACTCATATCCGATCTCAGTGGTCATTATCTATTCTCATCCTCTGTTTAAGGCAATTAGGGCTTTTAAACCAACAGACAGAGCATTTTGTGGAGCAGTTCCTGGGCTCTGCTTTGCAATCTTCTAGATCCTCTGGGAACTTTGTCCAAGATCACTGTAAAACTCATGGGAGGTCTCTGAGAAATATCAAAGTGCCTGCTGCTGACAGAGAAGTACTGTCTTGTGGTGCCATGACTACCAGCCTCCAGCAGCTTCTAACAAGCTCTGTGGTCTGTCCTTGGCAGAAGGGGACAGCTGGTGAGGAATGGTCAGCTATCCTTGCGGCAGGAGCAAGGGAGGAAGCCATATAAGAGCTGCTCTTGAGCAAGGCCCACGGGAGCACCTAACAGATGAAGCTTTCTGTGCAGAGAGGGGTCAGGACCTGTGCTCAGAGCAGCATATGTGTACTTAGGGGTGGGGGACCAGGCACTGCGGAGCAGCCACTGCAGCAGCTGTGCCTGCAACATCTGAGACTTTGGCCCAGACCAAATTCCAGGGGGAGGACACAGCTCAGCAGCACTAGAGCTGTAGAGAGTGACTGTGGCAAGGAGAAATATTTCTTGTCTGCAGGAGATGGGCACAATGATGGACTTCTTGTGTTGAGAATAAAGAAGCTGGAGAGCAGGGGATTGTTTCATCTCTGGTGCTAGAGAGATTGACTGGACCTTTTCTAAAGTGCTTCAGCTTCAAAAGCCTTTGAAAAAGATAAATAACACAATCAGAGCTCTAGACTTTTGAGAGAAGACTTTAGCCTCTTCAGAGACCTGCTTGTAAGAGTTCAATAACAGATGGTGCCAGAGTGAAGGGGGAGGTCAAGAATGCTGCTTCACTGTATGGGTTTTCTGGGGGGGTTGTTCTTGTGTATGTGTGTATAGATTCACCTTCAGCATCAAGGATGGTCCATCGTGATGACTCAGTCCCCAAGCAAAGGTGGCAGGAGGCCTGCATGGATGAAAAAAGTCATCTTCAATTCAAACATAAGTTAAAACAAAAGATGTGGAAGCAGGGGGAATACAGAGACACTCTCTGAGCATATGGTATGAGATTTAAGAGGCTAAATGATATTGAATCTGACAAAGGTTATGAAGGGCAGTGGGAAGGGCATCTACAGTAAATCAACAGTAAAAGGAACTTTGGAAAATGTGGGCCCCCAGCTGCATGGGGCAGAGGAGATGGTGCCAGAGGAATTGGAGTCCTTGAATCTCTTGGCCTGTTCCTTCATCTTGGCCTTACTGTTAAAGTTTTCTTCCAGAAGTCTCAGGCCCCCAAGGCGGGTGGGTAGGTCTAGGGCAAAGAGGAGAGTTGGACTGGATAATCAGAGGCCCTTCTAACCTAAACCATTATGCGAATCTGGTGTCAATTTATAAGACAGTTAATTCTATATGGGAGACAATTTCACTACCACAAATATTTTCATTATTTACATAATTATGTTCAGATAAAAGAAAACAGGCAATTATTGTATTGAAAAATTTTTCTTCAAGATTGTGCCAGACAGAGGTACTGAAATAAAAGATGGGAATTACATTATTTTAACAGTTGAATGCTTTTCAAGTCGTATGTTTTAGTATTCATACAGTACTAGCTTCTTGATAGATAACTCTGCTAACAGTTTATCTAATTTTACCTACCACTTCATGACACCTTAAAAAATACCTGATGTAAAATGAAACTACATCTCATTTTTGAAAACTGGTGTTTATCTTTCCAAGAGAATTTCTATTTAAATTAATTGAATAAATGAATGAATCATGGGAAGTAATTTTCTTGCATGTATGAAAGAGGAAGAGGAAACTGTGTATTACGGGAAAAATTTCGTTGATACAAAATTTTCATTATTTGAAATAATTAAAATTCAAAACAGTTCTGTCAAAATTTCTTTCAAAAATATAGTGTACTAAGACATAAAAACTTACATTAAAGAGCTTTTCATAAACTTCTTACAAATATTTCATTAGTTTAATGTCAACAGTGTTTCTCAATGGGGCTATTTATTCTTTTTAAATAAATAAAAACATTTTTATAAGTCAATGCATGCTAAAGATTTTGACAGGCCATTTTGTGTTATTTTGGCAATACCTGTGACTAGATATACAGAAATCAAAAACACTTATATAGTTGAAATGATCCTTGTGGAAAAATAGTAAAAAAAAAATCTTTTTGCATTCAGGAAAAGAAAAAAATAGTTTGTAAAACGTGTAGTCTAAACATATTACCTTAACAGATAAATTATATATGCAGAAAGAGATTTTTAATGGGTATGGGAATTCAGGAGGAGAACACTATTGTCTTTAATTTAAGTTTCCTACGGCAAAAATAATATAAGTACTATCAGAAGAAATTCATTAAGTTTTTTTTTTTCCTCTGTGGGTTTTGGATTTTTAAATTTCCTAATACTAATAATTTTATTTCTTTATTTTGGAAGGGGGGCGGAATTAAAAAGTTCACATAATTAAATGTATATTAAAAAAAAGTGCAGAAAGTGTTTTCCAACCTTACAGAAAAGGACAGTTAAGTGAAGCACTGATTTTCCCACTGATTTTATTCTCTTGTAGGATCTGCCCATACATCTAAACTTTCTTTCTTGCCACTGCCTTTTAATCACAACCTAAAGGGAAGATATATTGAGATTGTGTCCTTCAGGGATATTAGAGGTCTTTGAAGTTTTGATGGGCACACACTGACATGTAGATTCAGATAATTTGATTTTTAAATTAAACTCTATTTAGTTAGGTATTTATAAAAATTAAAATTGGAAATTAAAAATTAATTTCATGATGATTAATTTTACTTTTAAAGAAAGGCTAAAAATACAATGCTTTGGATATTAAATCTTCATGCTATCTACAGTCCTGATTCTGTTGAAAGCCAGACTTTAGGTGTGACACAAATCTAAGACTGAATCCTAATATATATCTACCCTGAGAGAGCCTGAATGACATTACCTGGCAAGCACTGATGTTGCTGCCTTTGAACCTTTTGAGAGGCATTAGTCTCCTACTGAAGGAGGTACAATTTGAGGTCTTGCTCTCAATCACCCTCTTCATTGGCCTTATTTAACTTCTTATTAGCAATCATCTACCTAGTGTTATCAACCATATATAAGAATGCATTGGTACTACCGTTTACATTTTTTATCTCTGAAACATGAGAGAAAAGCACAAAAGCGCATTTTGTTAAGCAGATCTAGTCATCTAAATAACTTTGAAAACATAAATTAGTCTTTCCAAATTCACTTGGAATCTGTGCTCACAACACTGTCCATATTTACCTTTGCAAACAGCAGGGGAAAAAAAGAGAAAGAAGAAACCTAGTTAAATCCAGACTGGTCATTTTTGGCATCAGTTTTCACCATTTTTAAAGGGGATCTACCATTAAAATAAAGACTTTAGGGTAGAAAAGCATGTTTCCTTTATCCTGACAGGATAACCAGCAATTGCAGTAAGTGCAGTGAACACCATCAGAGATTCATATGCATAACTTGTTCCAAATGTCTGAATTATATAGTGCAGAACTAAAGGCAGAATTAGCCCCGAATGATGCCACTTTAAGACTTTCTGCCTTTCAGTTGCTGCAAAAATGATTCATAATTTAAATTAAGAACTTCTAGAACCCTGCAGAGTGAAGCTACCTCTTTGGTTTCTGTGATTCTCAGAAGTAAGTTTTCTTTCTCAGTCTGTACTATAAAATCCATCCAGAATTAAGCTTTCACAGAGGATTGAGAGAACAAAACTTAAGTTAGGACAGCTTTGAGAATTAAATCTGGGAGTAGAGGAGAAAAATGTTGCTAGACTTCCTTTTACAAACTATGCAGAAATATTAAAGATAATTTACGTCTTTTTCTCCCTGTTGATTGATTAATGTATTAATTCCTACTACTCCTCTATTTCCTATATTCTACCCACAATTAAGATAATGTTCTCACTTACCTTATTGGCAACACAGTGCACATGAAGACTGATGTGTTACATAAATACTCCAACAGTAGCAATAGAAAATATATCTTTCAGTCCTGTGCTGTGTTACAGTCTCCAAAAAAAAAAAAAAAAAAAAAATGAAGTGTGGTAATTAGAGCTATTGAGCTGTATAGGAGTTTTATAATGTTATTTGCAAAATCTGGACTGAGGCAATATGATAAATGTATTCACAGTAAAGAAAGAAGTTGTAATACACCAGAAAAAACTGCCTCTTTCCACATGCCCTTCACAAATTTGTTGTTACTTCTCTATTAATGCGCAGTGCTTTTTTTCTCAACCAGTTTACAGAAATGATGATCATATGGTTTTATAGAAATGAAGTTAAATGAAAGCTTTGTTCATTAATTTTGGTAAGCAAATCATAAGACATTCATTTCAGACAAATATATTTCCAACCAACTATTCAAAAACAATTATTCAGAAAAATATTTACTATAAAAAGACAATTCTAATTATTTTCAAATATTCCTTGCATTCATCATATTCTTTTGAAATTTTTGAATGAAATTGAAATCTGATTTTAAACATATTTGCATAGATTTCTTTCTCTCAAGTTTTATTTTAAGAAAGGTAAATAGAGGTAAAGATGGTGCTGCAGAAACTGAAACTTAGAGTGGAGGGGAAGGGAAGAAGGATGTAATCCTAACACATTTCTCAGCACAACCTGTTCATAGTGAACTTGTATTTTAATGTCTTTTCTGCATACTTCTCCTTCATTATCTCCTGACTCAATATTTTTGTCTAAACCATCCATCTCATACCACAGCTTTCTGCTACTTTTAGTAGACTTCCCATTAATTTCTGTCTTCTAACATGACATAAAAAATTTTTACATATCTTTGCTTTCAAATGCATGATCCTCCTTTTCTTTCTCTTAATATCTTATGATCCTTTAATTTCACAAAAGGTCTTTCTTTTTCTCTTTCCCTTGTGCAAGCAAATTCCAATGTAGGGTCTTGCTTTATCTAGTACTATTTTGGAATACTACTACCATATCATACACTAAACTATAATATTTTTAATTCTGTTTTATGAAAGAATCAGAGAACAGATTAAAAAAAAAATTACTAATTACTTTCTTTCCACAGTGTGATTTCCATTACATTGCTACCTACAAATATTTTGACACTAGACTAGCTAGACTGACACTAGATACTATGTTAAAAAATCATACCAACCAAAATGAAATTATCTGCCTTTAGCAAAATGGTACTGATATACTGAATTACCATCTTACAATATAATGAAAATTATGTTAGTACTAAATAGTGTTGTGGATGGAGCAGAAAGTGCTCCCAAAACAGACAATCTCCCTGAATCCCTAGAAAGGCCCCCATGGAGAATCATTTCATAGAGATAGGAAACTGCTGGCTAGGTGATGATTTAGAAATGGAATGCAGACCCCCTTGTTATCACTTTGTAATATTATTGGTCCATTTCTCTTAGCATCAATAGGTTGATTTTAAAGGTAAAATCCCTTAGGGATTGGTTAGGTTTAGAATTCCCTTAGTAATTGGTGCAAATTGTAAAACCCTAAAAGATATATAAACCCCTGAAAACTTTTGAACTTTGGATACCTTAGTAGGATACCTTTGTAGCTAATAAACTGCAGATTTGTTCTTGCTGCGTATCTCGGTCTCTTCACTCTGCCGGTTCACAGAGCTCAGCAGGCCAACGAACAATCTGAGCATGGCTAGCCAGGATCCGTATCGCTGAGGGCTGCGAGACAGCCTGGGGAGCCCCGGGGCCCCCAAGCCACCAGTGACATAGGGTATTTTAAAAAGTTGCAAAACAAAGCAGTAAAAACTGTGTTGTACCATAGAATGTTTAATTTTTAGCTATTCCACCATAAGAAAGTAAACAATACCTTGTGTCTTGGTTTAAGAGACAGGTATTTGCCAAGGAGAGGGATGAACCCCTTTCCATGTAATCTGCTCCTTTTTAATCACTATAATTTGAAATCAGATGCTTTCAGGCATAAGATATGGGGGTAGGAATAACAGTTCTTTACTAATATATCTAACAAGGTAAACAGCAGAAACAACCACAGCTATAAAAACTGACAACAAAACAGAACAGTATAGCTCAGTCCCAGTCCCTTTGGATGCAAGCTTTCTCTGGGTTCAGTTCCCAGTGCTGNTTTTTTTCCATCCCCCCCACCGCCTTCCGGTGAGAGGCAATTAACTTGTAGCCCCAAGAGATTAGCATAAGAATAGAGAAAAATTCCACAGAAAATAAAAGAAATTATTCAACTCCTAACACCTTGTTTCCAAACTTATTCAAGACCAGGATCTCCATCAATAATGCTTTGCTCCAAGCTCTGACTCTTGGTGTTTGTGCTTATGCTGACCTTATAATTACTTCAATTAATTTTTCTCTATCTGTATAAAATAAATGTCATTTATTATTTCTCAACAAAATTTCTTGAACCAAAAATTCAGAAAAAATAATAGTCAAATTCAAAATAATTTATTTCCCCCCCAATATGTTTATAAATCTATTATTCAATAAGATATCATGTACTATATGTTTATAAAAAGCACACAAAGAGATATAAGGTAACTAAATTGCATTACACTCTTTAGTATCTCCTTTGAAGATATGCATTTGTCTATAGGTTAATCTTCTCCACTGATAAGACAAAAAGTCTTGCTTGGTAATAAACTGTGCTTCCCTAAAGTGCATTTGGGAGACTGGAAAAGCCATAATCATGAACATTCTAAGAATAATTTCATCGTCACTAGCAATTATGCAGGACTATTTGGAATAAGAATATTGCTGGAATGTTTTCATAGAGGTTCAGACAACAGCTGTCAGCATATGACAATTTCTATGTAATAAAATAGGTAGTTTAATGAAGAATTAAAATAATAAAACAACAAAATTTCTAAAATTATCCTTGCTAAAACAGAAATACTTCAATTATGTAGAGTTTATTCAGGTGGATATTTTTCTTTTGAGTCTTGTCTTAACCTTTTAAAATTATCTTAAAACAGTTTTTAGTGCTCCTCATTGAGTAATTAAATGTAAACCAGCATATTCTGGGTTGTTCTGTTGACTCATCCTTTTCAGACAACAGAGCCCTAACAGAGTCCTATGGTTTGCTAACACATCAAGGAATTGTGGTGCATGATTATCACAGCACTTTTAGGAAGGCAAGTCTTATTTACTGTGCACAGCCATTGGCAGTGATACAGAAGAGTGAAAGCTGTGTGTAACAGGCTGCTTTGCCTTTCACCCATTTTCTGTAATATTTTCACTGGTACCATGCATGGCCTTTTTAGAGTGAGTGATTGGACAAGATGAAGTGCAACAGAAAGCTTCTCACAGACACATACACATAACTCATGGGAAGAAGATACACCATCAACAGCACCAAAAAGCAGGACTCCTGACCATTGCCAAGGAAATAGAGACACAAATAGCCAAGGACCAGGCAGAATTGTTGTCTGTGGCTGTGCAGAACTGAGTTATACCACAATAACTGTCCACATCTGTGCTTCAACACCTTGTAGCAGAGGCAGTTTATTCCTTTTTTTCTTAATTGTATTTATAGATTGCTAGAGAATTTATGTTCGTTTCCCTAATTCCTTCCATAAAATAAATATAATTACCCTCTTGTTTCTGATAGGGAAATTGGAACTTTGGAAAAACTGACTTGAACTAATGTAATGGTGGTGAAATTCTAGGTGAGATCATAATTTTCTAATTAATTAAATTCTATCCCTGTAATTTGTTGAATAATTAATGTTGAAATTTGAATCAGGAATACTGAATTTGATATAAAGATATATAGCTGATATAAATTCTAAGTATTAAAAATATCCAAAAAAGTAAATGTAGAAACAAACATAAAGATTTACAAGAACAGTATTAGTTCATACCTACCACCCAATAATAATTTATCAAAAAAAAGACTGAAAATCTGTTGAGGGTGGTTTAAATTTCAAAAGTTAAATTAGCTTGCTTTTTGGAAAGATGTTGATTTCTTCAGTGTCCTTAGGGGAATGAGACACTCCAACACTGAAGCATCCTTAATTCTTTGATTTTGGGGTGCTTTTTAATCTTTAACATCATTAGAGGAAATAATTCCTGTTTCATATGATGTTTACACGGTGCCTACATTAGTGGAACAACTGTAGTGTAATAAGTAATATCTCATAAAAATTTTGCCATTATACAATATATCAGCTTCTTTTAAATAATATATTCTTTAAAACTATCTGGCACTTACTTGTATACTAATAATAAAAATAATGTTAGATTAATTAACAGAGCAATAATAAATATAATTAGAATGTTTTACCTTAAAATTGTCAGTATTGATACACAGTAATATTTTTAATTCCAAGTTCTAATAATAATATTTTTAATCAGAAGCTTCTGGCACGAAGAAAGCATAGCAATTTATTTGGGAGGGCATTTTTTAAATTGGCCAATATAATCTCCTTTTCCACTAACTTTGTTATTTAAAATTTATATGATTTTTATATCAGGTTAAGCTCTACCAGACTATGAACATTTTATAATTCATACATGAAATATTAGCCTGCAAGCAATGCCATATTAACACAAGACTTTGTACTGTGTGAAGACTAAATTATTGATATTAAAATGAAGGAAGAAGAAGTAACCGTCATAAGACAGAACAAAATATCATTTTATTATGGCATTGTCTTTTTAGGCACAAAGCATCTTATTGCTTGTTATTTGTTCTATTTCAAATAGTTTAAGACATGTTTAAAAAGGATGAAATAATTACCTTTTTTTCAACTTATTTTTCTCATTTATAGTTAAGTCTGGCCTTCTGCTGAAACAGATAACTTTTCCTTCATGAGATAATATTAAAATAGCATTCTTCCTACTTGGAAGGTCTGTATGTTTAGAGATTGTGGCCATTGTGCATTCACCTGGAATCCAGCTATGAAATCATGCAACACACTTGTTCCCTGGTGAAAGTCATAAACCAATGAAGTAGTTAATAAATATCAGTGACATTGGGTTCAATAACAAAGAAAGGAGATGATGAATAAACATTTTAGCATCTTCCACATGCGACCCGGTTTTTCATTTATCTTAAAAGTTGAATGGTTGTGAGTTGTGGATGAAGTCATAATTTAATTGCAAGTATAATTTATGCCTGAGCATGGGCTGCTTAGCACTAAAGGATTTACTTTACTTTTTTTTTTTTTAATACTGAAGTACTTGATATTTGACTTCTTCATACTGTGAAGCCATTTGATTTCAAATACACCCTAAACTCTGAAATATTTTGGTTCACAACTTCATGTGAAAGATCATATAATTTTCAAAGTGAACCTATTCAATTTCTTCACATCATTACTCATATATTTATATTTTGAGTATTTGTTAAGGAGTAAATTCTGAATATATTACTTTTTTGCACTGTTTACTAAAAGGGTTTTATATAAATCAGAATTTCACTACAGATTTTGGATATTCATAATCACTTTAACTTCTTAGTATATATATAGAGTAAAAGGAAAAGTACGTTTTCTTGGATAAATGACACATACACTAACAATTAGCGAAAGCCCAAAAGCCATCTTGAGGCTTTTCATAGGTAATGAGGAAAAGTTGTGAAATTCTCTCTGTACATGACTCTCAGTGACATGTTAGAGCTGTCTTTTAGCACAGGCAGTAAGATTTTTACAATTATCTTAACAGTAACTCATAACTCTACTTTTTACAGCACCAAGAAGAGTGGGGAAATTCTGTCATTAATCTCTAAAACCATTCCCTTCATCACCATGATTTCAACATCTGCAAGGAATTATGAATATTACTGTTTCTAAGACATGCTTTAGTAAGCGTGGCTTTACACAGTGGACATGTGCACAGTATGTTCAGAGTAAAGTGACCCAGATGGTGAAAGGCCTTGAGGGCAAGACTTGCAAGGAGCAGCTGAGGTCACTTGGCTTATTCAACTTGGATAAGGCTGAGGTGACCCCATTTCAGTCTACAACTTCCTGAAGGATGGCAGCACAGAGGCAGATGCTGATTTCTGTGTCTGTGGTAGGACACAAGGAAATGGAATGAAGCTGAACCAGGAGTTCAGGTTGGACGTTAGGAGAAGGTTTCCTCACTGAGAGGGTGATTAGATACTGAAACAGGCTCTCCAGAGAAGGGTCATGACACCAAGCTTTCAGTATCCAAGGAGCATCTGAATGATGGTCTTAGTCATAGAATTTACTTTTAGCAGTCCTGAGATGAGCAGGGAGTTGGGCTCAATGATTCTTATGGGTCCCTTTTAGCTTGAGATATTCTATGACTCTTTGTCCTGGAGCTACTTGTTTACTGGGATGTCAGTCAAGAATAGGCAGAATGAAAACCAGAAGGCATTTATCCATTATCTGTTATTTACACTGAAATGTAAAGCACATCAATGAAGAGTAATGAAAAGTACTTTTTTTAACTAATAAAAAGGTGGTTAGGAAAGAAAGAATCCCAGTGCATTTCTAGACATCATTTTAGAAAGAGGACAAATATCTCACCATCACTGCTTTATAATCAAAGGCGATGGTGTATAGTGGAGACAGTTGAGAATCATTTACAAACAGAAGACCTCCAACTCAGAAATACAGCATTTATTTGTCTCAAAGAAAGAGAAACAACACTTGACAAAAATTTAGCTTAGTCCTGAGACGAGCAGCACAAAATCTTGTTAGGAATGGGCCTTGTGGTTTTGCATTGGAAAAAGCTCCAATCGTTTCTGAAAAAAAAAAAAAAAAAAAGTCTGATAAACTTTGGGTGATAACAAAGAACCTGAAAATGTTCAAGGAGGGGCAGTGCACTGTCAACATGTTAACCACATTTTTATGTACAGTTTTGTCAGTGAAAACAACTATTCCTATGGCTTGTAATAACTTTTGTAATTACAAGTTTTAGCTGGAGACCACAGTTATGTGGCAGTTTGTGAAGTGCCTAGTAAATATAGACAAAGCTGAGAAGTATATGTTGTCCAGTGCAGATGTGCTTGCAAGATGGATTGAAAGTTCATAGCGAAAAGAGATTGTAAGAATACAAAAGCAAAGAAGATGAAATAAAGCTGTATGTTAAGCCAAACTAACTCCACAAGACATAAGACACATCTTTTCTTCTGTTGAAGTCCACGTGGAGCATGAGAGTTTGAAATCCAGAAGCAAGAAGTAAAAAATTTTAAAAATTAGTAGTGAAACAGATTAGGCCACGGTCTTCAGTCTTGATTTGTACATGCTGTATAATGAGAATGTCCCCTCAGTGTGGAGGCTCTAAGCATGAGGCTCAGCAGATTAACAAATAGTGGTGCAAATGGAAATCGGGAATGAAAGTGATCATGAAGTCACTTTCTTCAGTGTGTTTCAGGCCTGTTTGGGAAACAATAATGTAACCACAATTTTATGTCCTTCAGTGGAAGGATGAAATACCAAATCTTAATATTAATAAATCCCTAAATTCTTCCTAATAAAACTTATTAAAATTTTCACTTCATGTGAACCAAATTAATGTTGAGAATGTTTTATTTCTCCTTGAAGAAATATCCAACATAAGTGATATTAGTGTACCTGAAAGATAGACTGTCCTGGTTTACAATTCAAAATGTGTTCTATCACCATCTGTTGAAACAAGAGAAGGGCTGATCCTTATCTCTATGGGAAATATCTTCTGTTAATGGGACATTAAGCCCCACTGCTTGACTGATAAAATTACATCATCCCACTGGGAGATGATCCATCCACGGGGAGGAGCCATGCCTTTCCTACCTAAATAAAAACCGAGATTTGAAACAGCAAAGCAGCCTTTTCCCCTGGATTCCAGAGGAGAAAACCAGGCTTTTCCACATCATCGCTGGACCTTCAGAGGAAAACTGCACCTTCTACAGGAGCACTGCTTCAACAGAACCACATCTGTCATGCAGGAGGACTGCAGCCACCATTTAATCAGGACTGAACCAACACCCTGATTGCCAGGGTGTCAGGTTGTATTGTGACTCTGTCAGTGGTCTTATTTTGTATTATTGCATGTATTCTATTTTTTCCTATTAAAATTGTATTACTGACTTGCAGTCTCACTGGTTTTGCTTTTTCAAACCAGTACATAGACGAAGATCCTTTACATATTTTTTTTCAAAAATATTGTGTTCAGTGATGCTTTGCTAAAAAGTTGCTGTTCAGAAAGAAAGCTCATTAGTGAAGACAAAAGTAATTTTCCAACTGTCTACAACAAAGTTGTATTTGCTTCATCTGCAGGCTGTCAAAACATATTCACAAGGACTTCAAGACTGAAGAGCACCCGTTTTGACTTGCATGATCTACATGATTTCCTATACGGGACTCCTTTAATCAACCGCATTATCTGCACACATATAAGTCATCCATAAAAATATTTTAACTCTCACACATCACACTGTGCAATCCTGAGCCGAATGTATTGTCCTTGAGATGACATTCCTTGTGAAATCTCTTCTATTACTAATTCTATCAGTAATTTGCAGAAAGTTACAATCAGTTATTTCTTCTGCAAAGCAGTAATATTGCTTAAAAATGAAGACGATAGCATATTTCAATTGTAAAGTGGTCATATATAACAAGAAATAATAATTTTCATTTTTCAGAGGTCACCTTTCTTATACAAACACTGAACCTGCTGAGATACTTCTGCTAGTTCAGGCTGCATTTGCAGTATGAATGCAGACCAGTTATATTGGAGTTGCAGATTATTGAAGGAACACAGCAGGGTAAAATGCCAATGCTGACTTCATATGGACTTGCTAGGAGCAGTTCTTAAAAAAATTCTAATAGATCTCAGACATTACTATTTAGAGTATTTTTAGAGAACTTCACTTCCACACAGAACATCAAATGTTCTTACTTATATTTTGAATATGTTTTCACTGGAATGGAGATCGACTAAAGGCATAGTCTGGAATTTTCTCTATCTGCAATGAAGATGTAAGATTAAAAAAAAAATTGTCAATAATTCAGTACCTTGTGATCAGCCTGTATATTCACATATAGAGTGGAAAAGACTTGCATATGTTTTGAGACCCATGTCATATTTAGTAGCACGCTTTAGTGTCAAATACTCATAAAATAAGAAAAAAAGAACAATTTTCCTGTACAAATCAAGTATTGCGAATGATTTCTCAGTTCATGGAAATGGATGGCTGCAAATGCAGCAGTTTTTGAAACCTGATACAATCCCTTAACCTCATAAGGAACACTCAATCTCTCCCTTACTGTTTAAAAACTAAATTTTAAGCCTTTGAATACAACATCTCTCACTCTAGATGCTGTTAAAATTTCTATAGCACATAACAACTATTAGATTGTCAATTCTGTGAGTGAACATCTTTCTCAAACTACTTTTCCTTTAATGTTGTTATTTTTATTAGCAGAATTCAGGTTTTGCTGATACAATAGTGTTCAGTGGTTTTAAAATTATTTGCCATCTGCATGAGCATAGCCGAAACTCAGTTTTGTTTAGGGCATGAAGATCACTGTGCACAATTATGCGATCCAGCAAATGTTCAGTAGGAAATAGAAGTCATATTTTCTTGCAAAGAGTTTGCCACAGGAAGCTGGTTCCTCGGTAGCTCTCTGGATTGAATCTAGGTTTAGTACATTGCAAACCTCCAAAGCATTTTGCATAAATAGATTTATGTCAGTATAGGGACTATGAGGCAGTTTCTGGGACTAGACTTTACAAAATGAGGATGACCTCCTAAGACAATAAAAATATTTAGAATATACATTGTGTATTAGTGCTTACACTCTGTGATTGGGATTGCTTATGTTCAAACAACACCCTCTCAGCCACTTCATATAGCTGCTGATGAAACCGTGGGATAACTATACCTTCAATTTTTCTAATGTTGATTACACCATTATTTTGTGCTGGTGTTTGCCAAGAACATTTTGGTTTCTTGCAGAGTGTTTGGGACTTTTTTCCCTTTTCTCTTTCTTTTGCTTTTTTGCTTTCTTCCCCTGTATTATGAATTTTTGGGGCAGTGATTTTTTTTCTTTTTTTAGCAGGATATTCATTAAGTGAGATCAGTCTGTTGTTTGAACTTTTCTTGCTTTTTACTGTTTCAGGAGCATTGATATCATGTTTCAGTTACAGCTTTCTCCTGGAGAATGTGTACTTGTTACTGGGTTAGAAACTGGCCGAGTGGTTGAGCCCAGAGAGTGGTGGTGAATGGAGTTACATCCAGCTGGCAGCTGGTCACAAGTGCTGTGAGAGACTGGCAAAAATTATTACTGGCTCAAAACAACTGAAATGGAAGCTCAAATATGTGTTCTTTAAGGGAAAAATATTTTAGTAGTTTCTATGAGCTGATTTGAAATTACCTTAGCTATCAAACTTCTAAGCTGCTATGAAACAACTTCCTTCTAGGCAGCAAATGATGCTGTTTGGTTGATTCAATTCTATATATGTCAGCAAATTTTATCACATTTAGCAGGAAAAGTAGCTTTACATACAATACATAGAAGTATTTTATGCAGTGAATGAGATATTTTCTTTTAGCATATGATCAAGGAAACGTAACTCTAAACATTCTGCTACAAGGCAATGTAGACTCAGCACGCACTTGGATGCCTCAGGTCTTTCCTTCTTATGACTGATCACTCTGCAATTTTCACACATCCTGACTGAAGCATTAAAAATGAAATTATGGACTCATCATTTCTTTGCAGCGTAGCAGAATCGACTAATCACTCCTGTTGTGTAAATAAGTGAGAGAGTATGTTATGTTTTAAAACATTAAAAATACTGCAGGTGAAAAGCTGCAGTAATCACAACTAGACACCAAGGTCAACAAATTTAAACAGTTCATTCCTTTTTTATTTACATAGATCATTTGAGTGTGTCTCTTTAATATTTTCAAGAAAAAAAAATTCCTCAATATGATATCTACAGAATGCTTATAAAAGCTGCCAGGACAAAATAATGACTAGGTCTAAGAAGGCTGCAAAGCCATACAGCTCCATCCCATCAACAAGAAATTATTGTTAAAATCTTCTGAGCTATTTCCTTTGCAAAGCTGACTCTTACTTCAGAAACCTGCTCCATGGGCCATGCCCCCTTCCCTGATGCAATCTTACTAGGTTCATTGTAAGCCTATGCAGAAAAGTGCTCCATAATATGGGTTTTATTTTTTTGAGAAAATATCTGTAGCAAAAGTGAAGAGCACAATTTCATAGCTTGCACAAACATACTCTCACAAAAATTAATCTCTAAATGTCAAAATTTGTGTAAAAAAAACCTTCCAAAATAGGCTTTCCAGTCTTCATAATTTATGAATCTCTATTTATCCTCACTTAGGTTTACATAATTTTTTATAACTATTTATATATATTTATTTACATTTTTTTTTATTTGTTATAAACAAGTAAGTAGTTCTGGGATTTTTTTGTTGTTCCAATGAATGTTATTCACGTTATGTGAGGTATTCTAATATATGTGGCTGCATTTGCAAGTGTAGGGAACAGGAAATACACTATATTTGAATACAAAACCAACAGCTGAAACGTGGTCTAAAAATAAACTAGACACAGATGGGGACTCCTAAGAAAGAAATCCTGGTAAAATGTCATAGATTTTTGTACATATTTTTGTCAGAGATTAAATAACTCTTCATTTTTTAACTTTCAATGAGTTTATATTACATCTTCATGCTACCAGTATAATATGCACGGTCAACAGAAAAGCTTATTTGCATGTCTACTTGTGCTCCACAGCAAAATTTTAGTATCCATCAGTAAAACTCAGATACTGCAGACTTGTATGAAGGTAGGTGTCTTTGAAGAGTTTTTATAATTGCAATCGATATATGAAGAGATGAAAATATACAACAAAATTAGTTCAGAGAATTAAAAATAAAGGCAAATTCCTATACTGGAAAAAAGTCAGAAGTTATCAGGTTAAATAAAATAATAAGCACTTATTTCTCATAGTAATTAAAAGCCAGCCAAATATTTAAAACATAAATAACTAAAAACTTGCTCCAGAAATTAATATCTCAGCAATGACATAGTCTCCAAAAAAAAAAAAATACAGACATGGTAAGAAAAATAAAAAAAAATAATGTCAAAAAGAAACCTCAGTTTTATAAAATAATTAGTCTTTCCATTATGTAAATATTTAAGTGTTCCTATTATGTTGAACATATTTTCACTCCCCTAAAGAAATTAATTTTGTACTTGAAAACCTAAATGACCCTTTACTCAAGCAGTACAATTGATTAAAGACAGATTACTATTAGTCTGCATCAAAATAATTTCTTTGTAGAATGAAACTATTAGAAACCAGTAGTAACTATCTCAGCAATTCTTTCGAGTTGTGGACCTCAGTTAAACTTTCAGAATACATGAAAGCAAATCATTATTCTGATTTTGTTTCTGAGTAATTTTTACAAGGTTTCTTTGTACAAAGGCTAAATGGGAGCTGTTAGCTAAAGACTGATACTTCTTTTTAAATATTGGCTTTTACATTTATATTTAAAATAAATACATGACTTGTATTTCTGTGTGTAGAAAGTACTAAAATCAAGGGGAAAACATCAGACAACAGAGAAAACTTTTGGACTGAAACGAAAATGTCTATTTCTGAGGAAAAGTGAAAAAAAGGACAGCATGAATAAAAACTTGAATTGAGAATCAATCACTTGTAGTATCAAAATTATGTCTATTAAAAAATCCACAAAAATACACAAACAAAACCAGGGGGAAAAAAACCAACAAACTAACAACTATGATCCTTTCTTGTTAAAGGTGGTGAAAATATGGAACATATTTACTTTCGTTATTTTCCAGTACCTAAAAGTCCCAAATGGGACCTTTGCATCATAGCAGACAGTAACACTTTAATGTCCCTTCTAGTGAATATTTATGCTAATTTTAGGAAAATAGTAAGGGATCCACAGCACCATAGCTGTAGTGCCAAAATAACAGACCTCTGACCCAGTCAGTGCCTTTGTCTTTTTTAGCCTTACACTCATTGCATAATAAATATCACTGTAAAATAATGCGTTCT
The DNA here is from genome assembly GCA_013397375.1 of Toxostoma redivivum. Taxonomy (NCBI): domain Eukaryota; kingdom Metazoa; phylum Chordata; class Aves; order Passeriformes; family Mimidae; genus Toxostoma; species Toxostoma redivivum. The sequence goes on from VXBI01001260.1 coordinate 228,268, forward strand.
GTGGTTGAAACTTAGTATCTTAATTTCCACTGCTAAGTCAATTTCTTGCCGCCAAGTTGTAAACCCTAGAAATAAAGGGTTTGTAATAAAAGTGCTGCAACAACCTTGAATGTAACTGAGAAAATGACACAAGTATAATTATTATCTATGAGAAACATAATAATGTATTCTGAACTCATAATTTGGTCATTTATTTTCTATAATTGCAGTTTTACTTTCATTTTAAATTAACCTTTACAATTTTACAAACAGCATAGTCGTCTCTCTAAAACTTAGCTTGGCTTCTCCTTGGTGAGCCCAGAATTTCTTAGCCATATATACCTTCCTTCTCTCCATCTATTATTTCTGCAGAGACTTGAGATTGTGAATTCTAAGGAGCACACTTACTTATAAAGTATAACTCCTTCAAAGCGAACCTCTAATGTCCCCCGTACCTGACCTTAGTGTCTAATATATTTCTAAAAT
>VXBI01001260.1:228780-242400 GCA_013397375.1 Toxostoma redivivum
GGGTTTTTCCTCATTTAACTTCAGCCAACCAAAGCCTAAAAGAAAGCTAATTGTCACTTCTTTCTCCGAATCATCTCGTGATTAATGTGATTTCAGCGTGATTAATCAACTTAGGCGACACTCTACTGGAACCTGGAAAATAAAAAACTGTATCAGGGAACTCTTAAGGAAATTTCCCAGCCTGACTTCCCGCTCTCGAGCCCCTCTGGCAGTCCCACTCCCGAGGCCAGAGGTTTTCCCTGCAGGGACCGGAGCCCTGGGCAGCAGCAGCTGCAGTGACCCGAGGGGAGCCCCCTTGACTCCCTGCACAGCCCCTGCCAGCCAGGCAGAGCAGCTTTCCTCCCCGCTCCCACCCCAGGCTGCCATCGCAGAGTCTCGGCTGTCTCCTTCCACAGAGCCATTTATTCCCGGTGCAGTGACACAGAAACAGCTCCAGCTGCTGCTTCTGAGGAGGGACCCCCAGCACAGGAACCCCCTGGCTTTTATATCCTCACAGCCCGGCCGCAGGTCCCGCTCTTGCTCCTGCCCCTCTCCCGTCCACCCAGATCGCTGGTGTCGCCCCTTTTCATCTCCTTTGTTATCCAAAAGACCCGTGCATTCACCTGGCTGGCACCACCCATCACCGTTCCCTTTGTTATCCCAAAGTTTGACAGTTCACAGCCTCTTGTCTCAGACTCCCACCCAAGCACAATTTGCATCTCTATCGCAGCTTTCGAGCCCAGCTACCTAGACCAGATGTACTCCTCAACAACAGATAAATAACATTGGGAAGATTACAAACTTTAGGATGCTGCTTCTCCTAGAAGAGATACTTTTAGTCAAAATTCTAAGCTTACTCATTAGTCTGATTTGTCTGTCTTCACTTTTTTTATTTTGGCTTCTCAGATGCAATAATGGATTTCAATTTATGGTAAAAGNAAAAAAAAAAAATCTCATTTTAACAAAGATAGAGAGGCCCAAACCAGGTGGTGGGTTTTTCCTCATTTAACTTCAGCCAACCAAAGCCTAAAAGAAAGCTAATTGTCACTTCTTTCTCCGAATCATCTCGTGATTAATGTGATTTCAGCGTGATTAATCAACTTAGGCGACACTCTACTGGAACCTGGAAAATAAAAAACTGTATCAGGGAACTCTTAAGGAAATTTCCCAGCCTGACTTCCCGCTCTCGAGCCCCTCTGGCAGTCCCACTCCCGAGGCCAGAGGTTTTCCCTGCAGGGACCGGAGCCCTGGGCAGCAGCAGCTGCAGTGACCCGAGGGGAGCCCCCTTGACTCCCTGCACAGCCCCTGCCAGCCAGGCAGAGCAGCTTTCCTCCCCGCTCCCACCCCAGGCTGCCATCGCAGAGTCTCGGCTGTCTCCTTCCACAGAGCCATTTATTCCCGGTGCAGTGACACAGAAACAGCTCCAGCTGCTGCTTCTGAGGAGGGACCCCCAGCACAGGAACCCCCTGGCTTTTATATCCTCACAGCCCGGCCGCAGGTCCCGCTCTTGCTCCTGCCCCTCTCCCGTCCACCCAGATCGCTGGTGTCGCCCCTTTTCATCTCCTTTGTTATCCAAAAGACCCGTGCATTCACCTGGCTGGCACCACCCATCACCGTTCCCTTTGTTATCCCAAAGTTTGACAGTTCACAGCCTCTTGTCTCAGACTCCCACCCAAGCACAATTTGCATCTCTATCGCAGCTTTCGAGCCCAGCTACCTAGACCAGATGTATTCCTCAACAACAGATAAATAACATTGGGAAGATTACAAACTTTAGGATGCTGCTTCTCCTAGAAGAGATACTTTTAGTCAAAATTCTAAGCTTACTCATTAGTCTGATTTGTCTGTCTTCACTTTTTTTATTTTGGCTTCTCAGATGCAATAATGGATTTCAATTTATGGTAAAAGAAATAATTAGATAGTTTAGTCTGACTTTCTGTATAATGCAGACTATGAAATATCTCTCTGTTACTTTTTCTTCTAATAACTATGGCAATTCAGTTATTATAAACAAAGAATTTTTGAGGGGGCAAAAACCTCTTCAAAATCCTACTATTTTTATATAATAGTCCTGATTTCAAATTTGACAAGGCAGCAAATATTCACAGTACTCCTCAATTAACTCAGAAGAAATAAAATAAATAAAAAGTAAAAACAAACTGAAAACAGAAAAATAGTAATTTATTTGAGCTGGTTTATTTATATCTATCGGTATCCACAACCTCGTTTTTTCCCCAGAATGAAACAACACCAAATCGAGACTTAAATGGTCATGCTTCAGTTGATCCCCAAAAGATGCTCATCTCATGCTGCACACAATCCTCTCCCTTTGACAATAACTTTGACTTTAGGTATTTCCCAGTTCGTACTCCAGAGCCATGAAACACACTTTTGTGCCACCACTACTGTTTGCAAAACTGAATTACATATCTGATTAACAAAACAACTCAAGATAAAAGGATCTGTGAATAACAGTCCTGCACAAGGAAAAAGGTGCTATTTTTCTGAGAAAAAGTTTATTACTGACTCCGAGGAGTTGAAACAATGATAGAACAAAATTCATTTGTAAGTCTCAATTTTCTTAATACTTGAAGTCTATAAAAACTTCCCAGAAATACATTTGCAAACTTCCTCCATTTATGCAGGTGCTCTTGTACATATTTCCCAACAATTACACCAAAAGACACAGTGTGTAACTCAACAGATCTACAGATGGATATGAAAAGGTCTAAATTACAGTTTTCCCTTTTCATCACGCTTTTAAAGAATGTGTACTCTATTCTGACAAATTTTTTAAATCTCCGGTAGTCTAGGAATGCCAGTCTCTTTTAAACATAGTCCCAAATTCAACAGGAATACAGACTGAATGTTTTTAAGCATTTGAAGCTGTAATGCAATGAACCAAAATAAATATAACCTGAAACTTGTCTTCGAATGTTTTCTCTTCCATTGCCATCTAATGGAATAATTATAATGCAGTCGCAGAATTTATTTTCTGACCTCAAGTAACTTTAATTCTAAGAATGAGCAATCTACATGAAAAATAAAAACAACAAACCACATACACACACAGACAACACACCAAAAACCCAATTAAGCAATGAAAAAAAGAAACTCCTGAGCCCTTTTCAAACATCCCACAAAATCCACCCAAGGTTGACTGAAAGAGATATAGAAAAAACGTCAACAAATTTCTGATAGGTAGGAGTAAAGGAGATAGAACCAGACTCCTTTTAGTCACACCCAGTGACATTACAAGAGTAAATGGACATAAATTCAAGAAAATTCCAGTCAACCATAACAAAAATGCTGTTAAAGTGATCAAATACTGAAAGAGGCTGCTGAGAGAAGTTGTATCATCTCCACCCTTGGAAGTAATTAAACCCAGTTGAATACGATCCTGCATTGAGTAGGAGGCTTTCAGAAATGTGCTGAAATACTTGTATGATAATAATTATCTTGAAAGGCCATTCATCATTTAATTAATTTCAGTTCAATAGCCAGTGACCTTGCTTATCACCCTACCCTTTACTCCCTCTGAGGTTAGAACGAAATACCCGAGAACGAGTCTATCAAGTACGCTTAAGTCTCTGAAAAAACAACATGACATTAGTGGACTCGAAGGGGTGACAGGAAGATCAATTTTTGCTGAGGTTGTCCAATCAGTCATATGCAACTGCATTAACATTGCTCCAGTGTTCTCTTTGTCTTTACAGTCACCCTATGCACAGACTATGAATGTGGGAAAAGACTGACCCAGAGCCAAGAGGAGATCAGGAATAGCACAGTACTTCATCTGAAAGAAGAAGAGGCAGCAGTGGCTGTTTATTCTGATGCAGAGACATGTAGTTTATATTGATTAAGTCAGGGAAGCCAAGACTATGTGACCTTTTAAGGCTGAACAGCAGGTATCTTTCACAGTGAAAATGACAGCAGGAACATTGTAAACACATTCTTAAATGTAGTACACCCAAGTTCCCCGAAAAAACTTGCTTAGTATTAGTTAAATATGAGTGTGGATTTCTATTGCTTACAAACAAAATGAATCTTCTATTATCTAATATTTGGTGATTTTAAAACAAATAAATAAAAATATTCGTTTTTCTTACCAAAATCTGAAATCACACAACATGCCACAGTTACTTGTATCTGTGTAGGCACTTCTAAGCTAAAGTTAGAAAACTGTAATAAAAGTCAACTTGTTAGCAATTCTAAAATCAACGAATTCTTATTTAACCAGGTCTTACCTCAGCTTGTCTGTATACATTTCTGAAAGAAAACCAAAAAAATTTGTGGAAGAGCACTGACCAAATGGACCCATGCACTTTAAAAATAAAGTTCAATACTTGCAGTAAGTAATCAACAAAGCTAGGAAGCACTTTTCTGTGTCTACCTGATACCAATCAGCATGGTATCTTATGAGCTATGAAACTTTTCTAAGTGGTAGTTATGGTGGCAAAGAGAGAAAAACAGAGAACAAAATAATTTTATTAAGCTACCAGCACTTTAAAATAAACTTCTTTTAAAAGCTCAGGGCATTGTTTAGACTCACAGTCTTTTGTAAGCTTTTACTGTTTTGACTTGTGTGGAAAATTAAAAGAAAGCTGCAATTACCTGGAAGTATAGACTCACTGCTGTGCTAAGCTTCAGCTTTCTTCTTTGACAGTATTGCAGGTTACTAATTACAGTTTGACTGCCAAAATAAACTTATCAGGTTAGCAACTGCCTTTTTAAGACAGTGGAAAGAGAAGAATTTGTGTTGAGGTGAAAGAGATTCTTGTGAAATTTCCAAACAGTCTCTCAACTGCTATGGTAAATGCCTTGTAAATTGCCTAAATCCCCACTGTGTAGTATGAATGTTCAAAATTAAAGTGGTGTTTGTTTGAAAAAACATTGAAATAAAACATGCTGAAATTGTTGGAGAGCTAATTCGTGTTTCCCTGGAGATGATTAGGCACTGAATAAGAGTCTATGACTAAGTAAAATGTAGAAAAAATTAATTTTTTTTCATTTTATTTTTGACTACATAATTGTCTTAGTTTAAAAAAAATAAAGATTTTTAATTTAAAAAACTATTTTAAAAGTTGCCAAGTTCAGAGGTATGAGCATAAAACATTTCCATAGCGGTATCTATCAGTAACATCTATATTATGTAAAGATATGTGTCTTCACAATTCCTCAAATAGGTTACATAAATACATAGATGCTGGTAAGACAAATGAAAATATTTTAAAATTTACATATGGCACGATTTAAAGTATGTGTCATTGGAAACATTTCCTTTTTTTAATGTTCTCTCATTGGAGATTATGCCCTTGAGCAGTAAGTACATATTTCTCCCCTTTTTAAAATTAAATTTGCCTCATCAACTCCCTTAAAGTTAAATTCTAAGTATCTGAAACAATAAACTATTATCAGGCTTTATCACAGTGATGCGAGCTTTTGAGTGATGGGCTTAACATTGAAAATGGAATGTGTACCTAAAGATGTGTAAAAAGTGTATATTTTCAAGGATACAGACTAAGTTTCAGTTCTGATGTACAAAACACAATAAAGGATGATAGAATATGTTTTGTTCCATTGCCATACTTTTCAGAGCTGCATATTTGAGATTAGTATTGGCTGTGATTTACTTATTCCAATTTATGTAAGAATGGGAGAGATGGTCTGTAGAATTTATTTTTCTTTAAAGGCCATTAAAAGCAGAATTCTTTTTATGTGTTGCTACATACTTAGTCAACACCTTAAAACTCCTTAAAACCATTTTGAAAATTACATCAACGATACATATAACTATTAAGGATCCCGTTGCTGATTTCTGTCTGCAGATACTGGTTATTTGAAAATTATATTAGCTAACACAGTAACTCACAGCTTGTGCCTCAGATGCAATAAGCAGTCAGCAAGAACTAATGACTAATATGAAGTAGTAATGTGCAAATGGTCTCACAGTTTCCAAAAATGAGAAGAGCGCAGGAAGGGAACCATCATGTCATCCTTAGTTATCAGGGGCACCACATTGTCCCTCAGTATGGCACATCTTCAGAATTTGAACAGTCAATAAATCCACATGGGATCATGTGCTAATGAAGCGTGCCAAAGCAATACAAATCTGTAAGCTCAGCAATAGGCAGTGTTATTGAAATTAACCCAAAAGGTGAAGTAGAAGGATCTTCACAATTACTTTTTAAACTCTGACCACTTAGTTTCTGACATGGAACAAGCAAAGCATGGGACCTGATGCAAATCTGATGGTGTTGGCTAGGAATTACATTCTGGAGCTGGAAAAGAATAAGGAGAGAAAACATCTTGCTTGAAGCTATTTTCTACCTCAGCTGTTTATATCTCCTCAAGGGTTTAATATACTGCGTTTGCAAAACCTCTATTTTGTGAAATCTCCCTCTTCCCTTTGTATGTATGTATACACAGATATAAATGCACACACTCTGGTAAATCTTATTTATTAATCATATCAGAGTTTTTTATTTATTTTTTAAGGCTACTGCTTGTTCTATATATGGGTATTCTGGCACTAATTATAGAACAGATTGTGTTGGGATTTCTACAGGACTGCACTATGGCAATACAGATTAAGCAATTAACCTTGATGTCACTGTAATTATTAAGATACTTTAGCAAAATGAACTAATTTCCCCACAGGATGTTCTGCTGAAATCAACTTCCACTCTTTTTAAGATGCCAAAATAGAAAATGTTAATGGAATTTTTGTAAAGTTCTGAGCCTTTTCAATGATCATCTTTTCGTGTTTCACACAACTGTTCACAAATACATATTTTAATAATAGATAAATAAAAAAACATGCAGTAATACTCTGTGGGGTCATTGAAAAAATAAGAAAAAAAAAAGGGAACTGATAACACCACTTCACTTGGTCTCTTTACCATGCAACTTATAATCTTAAAATTTTTAAATATACAGCCAAGAGAAACTGGCTTGTATTTACATTCTGTGCGTTATTCAGGTAATAAAACTGCTTGCATCCAAAAAAAAACATTTTATGCTAAACTCTACTGTATTAGAAACATAATAACATGAAATATTTTGTCTCCATATTTCCACATATATACTTAAATTTTAAATTACTCATAGTTACCTTAGTACTTCAACTTATTAAAATTAATTTTTCCCAAATGTTATTTATTTTTAACTAGCTCAACTATGAATTAAATATTAATCTAAATTTTTTTTTTTTTAAAAATCTCATTATTGTGGTCTTTTATATGTATAGAGCAATATCTGGCCTGCAGAATTTTTTTTTTTCTGGTTAAAAAAAAATATTGAGTCAACGATTACATTTCAATCAATACATATATTACATGATCATTCCAATCATTACATGATATTGAAACTAATTGCAAAAGCAAAATAAAAAGAGGGGGGAAAGCACTCAAGGGAAAAAATAGGCAAGAAGCAGGTATTATTTTATTATATAATTTAAATTGTTTTTTAGAAAATTTTATGATTTTCAATACTTCTTTTGAAGACCAATTTGAATATATTTCAATTAATATTTAAAATTCTGAGTAATTACTTGGTAAACTAATGTAATACACATTCAGAATAATTATTGTCATACAATTAATATTACAACAAAATGTAGACATTACTGTTATTAGGAGAGTTCATTTGTCTTCCTATGGAGAAGTAAAACCACAGTAGAAAAATGGTGAACATGAAGTCAGAAAAATTTAATTTTTGTAGATTAGATAAAATCCCATAGTTTGCTTTTTTTATAATTCTAGTACAGCACATTTGCATAGTACTGAAGGTTGTTCAAGCAGCTATTTCAATTATAAGTGGAACTGGAGCTATTGTCAGTAACATTGGTAATTCTTCAAATAATGTCTTTTTTCAAAAGAAGGAATGGTCCTTGAAATTCTATTTTTTTAAATCCTGATGAAGTTGAAGGGAAAAATATTTAGAAAATATATAGGCTTTGTCAGGCTAATATTTCCTGGGTATACCTATTTAGAATAACTCAGGACTTTTTTAAAAAATAGTTTTTGGGCTTCTTTAATGGAAAAACAAGACTTGTAGGTTTCCTGAGGTTTGTTTTTGTTTTGAGAACAGTGGAATATTTACAGACACTTGAGGTGACAGAGAGGTGACAGCTGCTCTGGAGCCATTTATGCAGGGGTGTGTAATGAAATTAATTAGAAAATTTTTTTAAAAATCTTAACTAACCCATTTAGGATACTAAAGAATTTACAGTGCTTTAAAAAGAAAGGTAAATTTAATCTGCAAGTGTTTCTTTCTACAACAATCACTGTTTTGATTGAAAACAATAGGACTGCTCTAACTGCACTATGTCAAGAACGGCCTGTACCTGATTGCTCCCAGCAAAGGGCAAGCTCATTTCTCTCATGCTCTGTCCTGCAGGAGTCATTGCTAAAAGCAGCAGTTTCAGTAACATATTCCCAAGAGATGCTAGCACAGTGCAGCCATCCACTGCTGGCTATTTGTGGCCATTTGTGCTTATGCTCTAAATTATTTTCTTCAGTAACATGTTTTTTCACTTGAGCATATTTCACTCCTTTCCTCTGATTTGCAGATATTTGGAAATAATGGAAAACCTTGTCCATCTTTAAAAGTTTCAGCTATTTTAACGTACTTGCAATATTTTCCCAAAATTCCCAAAGAAAATATTTTATAAAGTATTTAATTGTGAGAATTATTGGTTAGTAGTTCTGTTAATTAGCTGGGTATTACTCACTTGGAATCCTTAAGTAAGTGCTTTGAAGGTGTCTCAATTCTGAGGTGGTAAATATCTTCCAGACAAGTACCAAAAATACACAAGTTATATGGAGAAATAAGAAAATTACAATGAAGTGAAATTATTCACATATTATGGCATCCCTGCAAGAGCTGAATTCAGGAAAATAAAGAAAAAAAAAAAGAGACAATGTACAGAGCTGCTCTGAGTTATGGTGTATTGAATAAACATAGTCATTTTACATTTGTTTAGTTTTTGTTGTTGTTGTTTGGGTTTTTGGTTTTTTGTTGTTGTTTTTTTTTGGTCTGGTTTTTAATAAGTATAATAGATACAAAGAAAGATGTTTCTTCTTCTCATTAACTGCCGTAACAAACATTATTATTATATGTTATAAATTAATCATTACATTTATCTACTGAAAATATTTCTAAAATTGTGCATTTTCATTTCTGTCATGTGTGATTCTGTAGTATATAGAACAGGGAGACCATAAGAACTTTATGTCTGTGTCTTTATGTCATTGCAGGGTCTAAAATACAATCCTTAGGTCTCCTTTCTCTTTCACTGGGATGTTTTTCCCCATTCTTTCTGTTCTCTTTCTTGTACCTGTCACAGATCCTTGTTCTGCTGGCTCTTGCCAGCCATTCAGGTGAGCAAGGGCTGATCACAGGGCCATTTGCAGGCAGCTGAACGAGTGGAAAGGCTAAGGAGTATTAGAGTGTGAAAGACAAATATTGGGGTTACACCCTTCCGATCCTGAGAGAATCTCAGCAGGAGTCAGAGCAGCTCTGCCTGTCTTAGTAGAATGCTTTCTACATAGTAGAAGGGGTTTGTTGAGCCCAGAGGAAAAAGCCTCAGGGGAGACCGATCACTCTCAACAAATACCTGAAAGGAGGCTTCGATCAGGTGAGGGTCGGTCTCTACTTCCAGGCAATTCTCAACAGGACAAGAGTACACAAGCTGTGCCAGGGGATATTTAGGTCCCACATTAGGAGGAATTTCTTCACAGAAAGGGTGATTCAGCATTGGGATATGCTGCCATGGGAGCTGGTGAAGTCGCAGTCCCTGGAGGTATTTAAGAAAAGACTGCATGTGGCACTCAGTGCCCTGGTCTAGTTGATGAGGTGGTGTTAGGTCGTAGGTTGGACTCTGTGATCTCAAAGGTCTTTTCCAGCCTAGCTGATTCTGTAATTTTTTTGTCCTTTTGCCAAAGGTCCTTGATTTTTCCTTCCCTCATGTCATTACAATATAGTTTTTCTTTTAAATAAACAATTACCTATTTCACAAATGGCTGCCCAACAGTGGATGGACAATTTGTTTCACTGGTTTCTGTTGCTCAGGGCTGAAAATGCTATCACCTTGTTTTCTTTATTGTGTCATTTGCATTTCTACTTAGATTTAGTAAAGTCATAACAGGGCTTCATAAATAAGCACATTCAACACAGCTTTTTCCTCTTTAAGCATTTTCATAGTCAATATATTTCTGACATTTATGCAATTTTCTTTTATTATTATATGGGCAGTGTAATCAATGGATTACAATGGGGAAAAAATAATTTCTCTGAAATTCTCATTTACTATATTTTTTCAAGGCTGTAGGAGTCCTCAGTCATACCACTACATCAGGGAAAAGAAGAGAAACCATATGGTACTAAACTGAAAAAGGTAAGAGAAAAAAACCTTCATAATATTTTCTTTTTCAAGTATGTCTTTATATATAAAATACTAAACAAAAGAGAAATTACCTTGCTTGACCTAATTTTAATCTATAGTTTTTTTAAGGCTACATACTCTCAGTTGAAACAGGAGGAAATGCTGTTGTAAAACAATCACCTCCACAAACTCTTGTCATTATTCTTCTCTCAACTTTGATCTCATCCAGCAAAGCTAAGAGATATGACATCTTAAAATTTTTGAGGATAACATCAGTTTCTTAGATCAGAGAAAAAGAGTTTTTGAGATGTTACAGAGGTTACTAAAATATGTCTAGAAATTATCTAACTATCAACACTGCAACAATGCTTGTATTTTTCTGTCATTCATAATGTTGCATGAGAATAAAACCTCACTAGGTATATTTTGAGCTCTTGGGGACATATATATGATATGTATGTATAAGTATTGTTTTATGCAACAATCTTTACTACTCAACCTTTTCTAGGATATTGACAGTTTGGAGTTGTTGTTTTGGATGAGGTGTTTTTTGGTGGGTTTATTTTGGTTTTGAGCATAGAAGGTCATAGAAAAAAGCTGGTTCCCTTTGTGCAAGCTAAACAATGTCATGTTATTTCCCTGTAATAAAGGAAACAGCTAAAAGGGAGCAGCCTTTATGAGAAGTAATTCCACTCTGTAGATTAATAAAGACTACACATGCATTTTTAGAAAATCAAAAGCTTAAAAAATTGTTTTTTCACATTGTTCATTTACAAGGATATCTACCACACTGAAACATTTAACTGTCAAGAATATGTCACCTACAGCATGATGCAAAAGAAAATATTGATTTTTAATGTAAACACACAGTACTGTAGTGGCATTAACAAGTTCCTCATTTTGTTTATGTATTGCTGGCAAGTGTAGAGAATGTTGTTTAGCCTACACATGAGTTGATATAACCTTTTCTTGCTGAGGAACCATCACTAATAAGACTGTCTGACATATTATAACGAGATGTTCACTAGACTAATGTGAACATATTGATGAAATGGCTTTCCTGAGCCTACTATATATCACTAGTTTTCTCCAAGTCAATTGAAGTCAGATTGTTGGTCAGAATGAACTTGAGACTCGTGTCATGAGAATTTACTTTTGATAGCTTTCCTGTGAAGATGTATTTTCTGGTTCAAATCCCTTAGCCTGCTTATTACCTCTTCCCCCTCTCATTAGCAGATAGCTGCACAACAGCTATGCTTTTCAGTCATTTCTCAATTAATTTGCATGATACCACAGGGTTTTCTGAACTTTTCATTTAATATCTGACCTTATCAGTAGTATTACTAGTAATTTTTTGCAGCTCCTTTTCTCTCTTGTGATCTCTCACCAACAGTATTTCAACATCATGGAAAAGTATAAAATTAGAAATTTTAAATTCCTCAGATCCAATTTGATACCTGTAGGGACCCTGTAGTGGAAAACTGAAAAGGATCCTTAATGTGAGGCAAAACACTAAAACTTAATTATACTCTAAAACATTTGTATTTTAAAATAAGACACATTGATTTAACTACTCTCCTCTTTTCTTATTCCTTCCTCTATTCATTCCTTTTATTTCTTTCTTTTGGAGCAATCATTCTGAATTTTTGGTCCCATTTCATATCAACATTTAAGAAAATTACCTATAAACTAAAAAAGCACTCAGAAAAGATGACAAAGTTCTGACGCCTCCTTCAGGGTCACTATAGTTAAAAATTTTATATTTAAACTTACACAAGAAATTCTTATCCAAAGAGATAAGGACAATTTGAAAAAGTATTAAAAAGTATTTTCCTAATATTTTTACATTTGCCCTTCAACAGTTAGAAAGGCTGTTGTTTCTTTTGGAGTGTTGTCCAGACAGCCTTCTTTAGGCTATTTTCTATTCTAGTTAAAAAACACAGAATTGCAGATTCCAGGACTCAAAATGAGCTGTAAAGATCACCTGTAGTCCAAAGATGGCTTCCTTGGAAACACAAACTTTTGTGCTAATTGCTGCATACTTTTACCAGCATTCATTTTATTGGGAGAAAAAACCCCATGAGACACGGGAATATTTTTGCATGTTTATATTCATTTGAGAGATAAATTGCTGTGATGACCAGCTCCTTAGAAAAAAATGGACAAAAAACTGGCTTCCAAGAAGATTTAAAGCTTCATTTTGAGGCTGGCATGGAAAGTTTTCCAGTAACAGGAAAGGTCTGTTTGCTACAACAAAAGACAGAGATGAATAAAGTTTACTTTCAAGGACTTTGGATAAAGTTTACTTCCAAGTTATTGCTCTTCAGCAAATTACTCAAATTCAGAAGAAATACTGTTAAATATACAACATAAGTGTATATTAGTTTCTTGTCAATAACATCTGGCATCTTGAAAATAAAGTAGTTATTAATATTGCAAATGTGTCAAAGCAGAATTTTAGAGGAGAATAATGCACTTTTTTTCTTTTAGAATAGTGCCATATAGGGTTATGAAATCAATGCAAAACTCTTTTCTTATATTTAATTTTTAATCTTAGTTTGGAGACATATCAAAGCATTTTCTAACAGGATGATTTACCATGTAGTATGTTATAGCAATTTATGATGAATTTAATAAAAATGTATTGCAACTATAATTTTTTTTACAATGCAAGAAGATAGTATTGGATGCATCATATTGTGAGATAAATTGAAATTAGTCTTTTAAAAAAATTGTAATTGTGAGAAGCTATGACATCCATAAAGAGTGAAGATGGAGATATACATATATCAAAATGAAGAGCTTCAAATCCAAAATTTTGCTTTTACAACACTATGGTATCACAAAAGCAATTAAAGTTTTTTATTTCTTTTAAAAGTGTTATCACAAATTAAAAGTGGTACTGCATGACAGTGGCCGTGTGAATTCTGCAGTGGTAGACCCACAGATGATGTAGTCTCTTACGGTTTGGCATATCAAAGGTGCTTAACAACCCTACCAGTTCTTAGGTATAGCCTATGTAGCTGTCTTTTCCAGAAATCAGAGACCAGTGAGTTCAGTACAAAACCATAGATAGGCTTCTCCCTATAGCAGATCCCTAAATTTATCATATTCTCATGGAAAGAAGTCTATGGAAAAGAACATTATTTCTTCAGGGCAAGAAGTAATGCTACCAAGTCTCTCCAAAAAAGAAGAAGTAGCATAACAGAAAGCTTTTTTTTTTTTTTTTTACTTCCTCTTTGAGTGCTTTAGAA
>VXBI01001260.1:242432-291556 GCA_013397375.1 Toxostoma redivivum
TTTTTTTTTTTTTTTTTACTTCCTCTTTGAGTGCTTTAGAAAATACTGTTCCTACTTTCACTGTCTTAAGTTGAAAATTCACTATAGGCAATGAGCAATATAATCTATTCTATACATCCACTGGATTTTAGAATCTACTAAAATCTGCTTAACCTCAAGACAACAGTTATTTCTTCTACAGTTCCCTCTTTACATGAACCTTTATTGGCTTGTCCACCTGTCCTAGAGCTCTTAATGGGATATTCTGATGCTATAAAGTGAAGATGTAGCAAGATCCTGGCACTACATAATAAACTATGAGTTAATATAGTGTTCTTTGTGTATCTTCTTTTATTCTTAAATGTAGGCATTTTAAAAGTCACATTTGGGGAAAATAAAAAAAAAACATCAAAAGCTTTTACATAGATATTCTTCATCTGGGAAATTGTGCATAGTTTTCATGCAATTTTCTTTACTTCATTTTGGACTATATTTTATCTCTAATTAGATTCTAAAATGAAAAGAGTATCTCATTGACATTTTTAGGTGCACATAAATATTTTACCCCTAATACACATTTAAGGTATAGAGACAGTTAATGATGCAGTAACAGTTATGAACCTAGTGAGGTTTAAAAGGATTTTAGCTATCTTTGATGAAGAAATTTCTTCTTAAAATACTTAGTGTTTGACTCATACATGTCTATAAACTTTCAGATATCTATTTTTCTGTGTGTAAAAATATCATTATAAATAATACTTCTAAGAAAATAAAACACTAAATATGTTGATCTGTAAATATGAGAAACATAGACACTTTTGTGAATAAGCCTTAGAAATCTTTTAGCAAACTCTTGTTATGCTGATACAACTTATGGTACAATCCCATGCTCCCTAATTAAAAACTAAAGATTATTGCTTGCTGCTGAATTTTTTTCTGATATCTTTAAATATGGGTAACTACCCTATAGGCACATATCCAGTCATGTGCCAGCTCTGCCCAAGGCTCACCCCAGGCTGTGTGAGCTCGCAATGCTCACAAACCTGCTTCTGTGGAGCTTAACCCATGGAACAGCGACGGAGCGTCCCTGTGTGCACTTGTCATGCTGTTCAGTGAGACAGTTGAAATATCACATTTGTACCTCTCATTTTACTCTGAAGGATCTTATTTCTCTCTATAGAGAAATTAGTTTGTATCTCGAGCATGTAAATTAACTGAATACCTTTGGACATTGTACTCACTTAGGTCACAGGTCAGTCCTTAGTAGATAGTCAATGCCCACTGTTTTTAGAAAAAAAAAAAGAAAAAAGTGATGGGTTTATGACAAATATTGGTCAAATTAACCTCCCATTCAAACCTTGTTCTGCTGCTTAATCCATCAAGAAAATAAATTATGTATAATCCAAGCCATAGGATAAAAGGCAACAGGCAGAAACTGATGCACAGGAACTGCCACGTGAATATGAGGAAGAACTTCTTTACTGTGCACTGTATGACTGTGCTGATGACTGCACTGGAATAGGTTGCTCAGAGAGGTTGTGGTGTCTCCCTCACTGGAGATATTAGAGAACCGTTGACACAATCCTGTGCTGAGTGCTTTGGGATGACCCTGCTTGAGCAGGGAGTTTGGTTCCTTCCAACCTTATTCATTCTCTGATTCTGTGATAATCTTCTTACACCAACTAACAGTCAAAATTATTCTTCTAGAAAAAAAACCAACATTTGGCAAGATTCCCATCAGGAAAAGCAAGTATTTGACTTTTATGTTGCATATGGAAAATTTCACAGGCACAGTCTCTGAGGAAATGGAATATGAATTAAACAGTTTGTTTCTGAGTGGTGTTTTTTAGAACCAAGTGGGAAAATATCATACTAGAAAAAAAGTCTGCAAGACTTAAAGCCAAACAGGCAAATCTCTTCATTTTTCAGAAGAAATATAATTGCAGTTCTCATAACAAGGAGGATACTGATCTTACCTATACATTTTCAACTAATCCAAATATTCCTATTTACTTGAAAGTTGCTTGAAATCAGATTTTTCCCACAGCAACAAACTTATCATTAGGAACTAGTATAATTGGAATAGTTTCCATTTATTTAATTACAAAAACATTTCATTTATTTTACCTTTGACAGAAAGAAACAGAATTGCTGCTAACATCAAAGCAGGGCAGCTACTTGTTAGTCTAGAGTTTAAAATAACAGTTCTAAACAGCTTTTCTGAATTCTTGCAGAAAAAAAAACTTTAGGCAGCAAATAAAACATTAATTATTTTTGTTCCAAGATGCTCATCAAACAATTTATGCATAGGTAACTGTTGTTAATTACTGCAATGAATGATTTTATCTCTTTTAATATTCATCCTCTTTGCACTTGGGTCTTATTTTCCAGATGCTGTCAGGCATTGGTAATAAGGAAGTTGGTATTAATGAACTTGGAACTGGATCTTTTTCTAGTTAGCCTGGGAAATGAGACAAAACAAAACAGCAGCTGAAAATTACTAGGACAAAACCTCTATTCTGTTCCATTCTATGCTAAGCAATGCCATGCTTTGCCATCTACACTATGCTATGCTATTCCACTCTGCTAGTCCATTCTTTCTTACTCTGTTTGGGATACTGGTTTTGGGACAGAAATGGTGATGCTTATGCTACGTGACCTGGTGCCACCTGAAAGCTGGAATGGCTGCTAGAGGCTGGATTTTAATTTTTAATTATTAATTAAATCTTATTAATATTAGTTCATTACAGCTGTCTTAATCTCAGTCCTTCCCTAAAACAATCCGTAAAAGAATTGAAATTCATAACCTTACAATGTGTACAATGGTGAAAGGAGGAATATAGAAAATGGTTCTTATTGATATTTAATCTCTGTACACACTATTTATAGTCTGTGAACTGAAGGCAGTGCAAACATTGCAGGGACAATGGGCAAGAGGGGCTAGACGACAATTGGTGAAATTTCTGATTTATTTGTGTGC
This sequence comes from Toxostoma redivivum, assembly GCA_013397375.1. Taxonomy (NCBI): domain Eukaryota; kingdom Metazoa; phylum Chordata; class Aves; order Passeriformes; family Mimidae; genus Toxostoma; species Toxostoma redivivum. The sequence continues at coordinate 245,392 of VXBI01001260.1, forward strand.
AATATTTTAGTGTTCTCTTCAAACAGAATAAAAATGAGTTGTCATAAGTTTTATTGCTTGCAGTATATAAAGATATTAAATTACTATCCTTTATTCAAGCTTCTGAAACACGCATGTATATGAAAGTTCTTAGGAGCACAATTGTATTTCTGTATTAAAACTCAGAATTACCCTCTTATATATAAAAGTAAATATTCTAAAAGATTTTTCTGGATTTCATTTCTCAGTATCATAGAGATTATTTTTCAGTGATAGCCCTCATCTTCCACAGTAAATTACTGAACTGTCATCTTTACAAAAACAGAGAAGCAAAGAACTAAAGTGTTTTAAATGAAGAGCAAGATCCCTATGGAAATTTGTGGCAGGGATATTTTTTCCAGCTATTATATACCAGCAAAAGTAATATGAAAGAGATTAACATGGTTCCTGAGAAACTATAGGGAAATCAGACTTTATTTACTAAAAAAGACAGAAAGGAAGCACATCTTCAGCCAACAGACTCAGATCAAACACTAATTTTTAAATACGGAAACTCAAGAGTTAATACCAGATGACTCAAAAATCATTCAAAAAATCAGGAGACTTTGGTTCAGAGACAAATTATTCTCTAATTGTAGTACATTAAGGTATTTTCAAGGCACCCACTATCTTTCTTAAATTTATTTGGATTTATCAACTGTTTTTATTTTAAGGTTTATCTTGCTGCATATAAAACTAGAGACACATATGGGATTTAATACAGCAGTAATTTTAGGACATCAGAGGTCTGCCTATATGTTTCTTGAAGTGGCTTTTCTTGGATAAATCATGTTTAAACAGTCTAACTGGCTTCCATAGTGAAGCAACTGGCTCAGTGGATGAGGGGATAGCTGTAGATGTCTCTTGATTTTAGCAATAGGAAGTTTCAACTACATCTTTCTTGACAATCTGTTGAGGCATGGACTGTACAGATAGACCATAAAGTTGGTGAAAACTTATGCAGCTACCAGGTTCAAAGGATGGTTGATGGCTCAAAGTGGTCATTGGTTAAAAATGGAGCTCCTCTGAAACGTTTTCTTGTAAAACCTTTGTTTCATTTTTCACTCAGTCGTATGACTTCTGATAAAAGTGAAGTAACATTTTATTCAGAAGTAATGGGCAATGGTAAAAAGTTTTGTTTATCCTGAGATAACTTTACTTTTCCCATTGCTTTGAAGGATGTGATACAAAACTGTGTATTTTACCTATGCCAGGAACTTTAAAAAAAGGCTGTTTCCTGTAAAGTGAAGGCTTTGGTATGTAGAGAAGACATGCCTGTGCTTTGATTTTGGTTCTTTGCTCTCTCAATGAAGAACTGCATCCTCCTCAGGAGGTCTTAAAGCCAAGAGCCACTATGCAGGCCTGTATGGGCAACATACTAATCATCTATCTACTGTTTCTCTCTGAGTTTCTTTCTGCTTCTCTTCATTTCATCTCTGAAAACATTTACTGTTGGCTATATTCGTGTAACATCTGTCACAGCTCTGTAGCAGCAGTTGCAGACAGAAGGGGAAAACAGACCAATGGAATCACATTTTTCTGTATGTACCTTTATATACCTCAGATTAAAATTTGGCTAATTATTCTGGTCACTTTTATGTTCGTATATATGCTATCCTTTACACATCAAAACCAAACGAACTATCAGCTGTGACTGCTATGTAAAGCCTATTTGATAGAATATTTCTACTGAAAAACCTGAATGAAAACAAATCTAAAAATCTTACAATCATAGAATCATTAGGGTTACAAAAGAGCTCCAATGTCATTGACTCCATTTGTCTTGATATTCTGCACCAACCACCCTGTTTGCCCTATGTCTAGAGTCAATCATATCTTGTAATGATTGTTTTAGCAAAGCTTTTATTCAATGTTTCAGTTTAACTGTAGTCATTTAATGTCATGAAAAGTAATGGTTCATATTAAGGTTTCAATCAGACACTTTTTTTCAGGCTGTATAGATTTACCCATAGTTTAGCATTTCTCAGCATTTAAGACATTTTGTTGTTTATCTGAATTTTATCTCTACCTTGTAGTGCAATATACTTTTGTATGTTAAAAAGGATTTTGAAAGAATATGTTCTGAAATGCTTTATCCCAAAATCCTGCTCTGAAGCTTACATAAAAGAGAATGTAAAAATCTAGTCTGAGCTGATCTATACGAATGTATTGTGACCTGAATAGTAAGGATTTCAATGGGGGTTGCATTTGTCTTTGCTACCTACACAGATTTGGTGATGAGAGCCAGCAGAGCACTTTATTTCACAGAACTATTGATTATCATGGCTATAAATAGTCTTAATTAAATCTCGTTCTTAATCATGATATTCAAATCCCACGTGATTATAAAAAAAATGAGGGTAACAAATAGACTCGATTTAGTGTATCTGCCAGGGTATTTCTAGTACAAATTCAACTGGTCATGCTTTAGAGAAAGAGATTTTTGATGCTGATGTCCCCTGTCAGGAGAGCACAAGCTTTACATTAGGAGAAGATGACAGGACTGAATAAATGGAACGTCAAGGGACTAGAAATACACAGCAAATAGGCACAGCTAGGAGGTCATTTGGAAAGAGAACCAGCTGGATGCAGTTGGTATGAGGGCACAGTGGCAAATCTATCATCTGTCCACCGGCAGAGAGAAGACACAGGAGACTGGACTGACTTCAAAAACTGTCTGTACTAGTAAACAGTTTGAAAAGGGATAGCTGAGCTGGAAACTAGTATTCTATCTTCACTTTATTTCTCAGCCCTTCATCTCCACCCTTTATTCTCAAACCCATCCTCTCCTCCTTTCTTATTCCTACTTTTCCACCTCTCAGTTTCAGATATTATCTTATAGGTGCTTCAGGGTAAGAAATGAAGTTATTACTCAACAAGTTGCATAAATATCTGCAGTGATTACTTTGTTTCTGAATGACTGATGAGAATTCTAGAGATCCCTTTCCCGAAGTTAGAAGGAGAGCTGAATACCAATTAACTAAACAGCTCCTTTACAAATGGGAAACCTATCACAAGTTGGTTCCCCAAGGATCAGCACTGGTTTCAACACTATCTAATATCTTCATAAGTGACTTGGATTAGGTGTACTCTGAGGAACTTTGAAGAACACATCCAAGTGGGGAAGTGGGCACTTTGGGAGAGTCACCTAGACAGGTTGGAAGAGTGGACTAACCTTATGAAGTTCAACAAGGACAAGTGTAAAGTTCTGCACCTGAGAAAACATAATCCAGGAGTGCAGCACAGGTAGGAATCTAGCAATCTAGAAAGCAGCTCCATGGAAAGGGTTCCGGGGGTCCTGGTAAGCAATAAGTTCCATGTGAGTGACCAGTCACACTCTGCAGCAAAGAGAGCCAACAGGATTCTGGGTTGCATTGAAAAGGGCATCACCAGCAGAGATGAAGAATCCCAATCATCTCAGTGCTTGTCATTCCATGGAATGCATGGAATACAGTTATGGTCTCTGCTATACTAAACATATGTGGACAGGTTGAAAGGGTCCAAAGAATATCCACAAAGATAATCAAACTCTTGTGAAGCCTGTCATGTGAACCTGGTTTGTTCAGCCTTTAGTAAAGAAGGCTTAGGGGAGATCTTATCACCATGTTAAAATATTTAAAGGATTGCTACAAAGAAAATGAGGGCTCTGTTTACAAGGAATCACAAGTCAAAAACAGGATAATGAGTATAAGTTTCTCCTGGTAGATTCCAACTGGACACAAGAGAAAATGTTTTTCACAATGACAGCAATCAGTGACTGGATCAATCTCCCCAAGAGATGAGGTGGATTCCCCGACACTGGACACTTTTAAGATTCAGCTGGACAGGATGCTGGACCCCCTTACCTAGTCTGCGCTTTGGACAAGAAAGGTTGGACGAGGTGATCACTGAGGTCCCCTTCCAACCTTGTATTCGATGATTATATGAAATTCTATCTTCTTCCATAATTACCATGAGCTGTTGACCTGTCCTACGTTAATGAATTTTCAGTGAACTCCAGACATATTCTGTCTCTGAATAAATCACTCTGTCCCTATGATAAGTACTATTTCATGGGTGGCATTAAAGGGCATGTGACTTTATGAGAGATTTAAGTATTTTTCACAATCCATTTCTGTTATGAAATAACACATGCACTGGGTCCTTTCATTCAAAGCTGATCTGTGATGTTTCTCTGACTACTCAAAAAGACAGTTTCTGTAGGGAAAATCTATGTCTGTTGTGCATATTTTTACTGCATATTTATCTTGAATTTTTCATTTAATTTTCTCTTGGATATAAATCTGACTGGTTGGCAGCCCACAAAGTTTATATTGTATTTGTTTTCAGAACCAGGAAGCTTCTACTACCTCTGCTGCCTAAACAAATTAGCAAAATGCCTTGGTAAAAAACCACCAAAGGGACTTAGGAGCATGAACCTCTGTTGATGTGAAAGCCACAGATGATAAAATGTAAGACACCAAGTAATTCCATTGAAATTACGTTACTAACTGCTTTTTAGATTTTGCTTTAATCTAGAAATAATTCTTCTATGATCAGAGGAAATTTCTGCTTATTACTGCACAAGGTGGACATTTTAGCAGTGTAAACAGTGATCCATTAGAATTTAATGAAAATTTTCCTATTGGCAGGTTTCATACCATTTAACTATCACTTAATTATTCTTTATGGCATTAGATTTTTTTCTATAGCAATGAGAAAAGGCAGATTTATACTCAGTTATTTGGAATAAATTTGAAAATTTTCTTTCTTAAAGAAAATATAATTTTATGTTCCTTAAAACATCATATAATATTTGAATATTTGTCATGTATAGTTCTTCATCAATTGTGTGGTGGAGGGGCTGAAAGCATCTTAGGTGATACACTTTATCATTAACAACATTTGCTACTTGCTTATGGGAATTGTCTTTATTTATGCTACCAGGCATCTATTAGCATGACAGGAATGGTGGACAACAAGTTAAACAGGTCTTGTAATCAGCATCTACAAATATAACTCATTTATCATGTCCATGTCAAATTTGTCAGAAACACAACCTTTCTGGAAGAAAGAAGGAGCCACAGGAAAGGTTAACAGATTTAGAATGCTGCTGAAGTCTTAACAAGTAAGCATATGCAACAAAGAACTTATTTAATATTTGTCATTCTTTGTTGTCTCTGCTGGTACAGAGTAATTGAATAATCTATTTGCTATTTACTATAGCTGCATGACATCCTATGGTGCAACCATTTTCAATATAAATAAATGTTCCTGATAAACGTTGAATGGAAAAATGCTCTGGTGTGGAACCAATGAATTGAAAAGCTCATTTAGGACCTGATCCTGTGAAACACAAAATGAGCCCTGTAAGTGGCTATTCTCTTTCTCAGTTTCTATTTCTCTGAGAGTTAAGAGGCTGATTATCACCAAATATATTCAGTATCCTGCAGATATTAATCATCGGTGATTCTGGAAAATGAGTATGTCTGATATGAAAATGTCATTAAAACTAGTTTTCTTCATCCTTTCTAAATTTTTTTTTTTCTGTGAAACTCAGTTTGAAAACATAAGAAAAATGACTTACAGTCTTCCAAAGTTAACTCTTATCTGTCAAAACTCTTTTTTTTTTACACTTTCACTGTAGATATATATTCAAGATGTTTCTATGATTTGTTGCTTCTTTACTGACTTTTATTGTTTATATTTTAATTAATGATGGGATAGAAAAGTAGCTGTAATAGAGCATAACACAAAGACAGACTGTTAGATGCATCAATCAAGCATATTTTATTTCACTAGTATAACTAATTTTCTAATTAACAAATTTAGATTTGCATACAGAGGATCATATTGAAGAAGAATAATTGTGATGGGAAACATAATTTTAAAAGTTCATGTTGTCAATAAATGAAGAGTAGGAATCAGATGCACAGCATTCTCAGTCATTGTATTATTGAAAACTACAAATACTGAAAAATAATGCATGTTACATTATTTTTATGACATCTGTGAGATTGCATGCATGGTACTATTCATTTAATTACTACATCCTTATAGAAAATGAAACACAATAATTAATAGAACATCGCATTTATCAAGAGCTCATTGAACTACATTTTGATGGTTTTTATTACGTTTTATGTTATTGAGGTTTTATTCAACAGATGACTCACTAGATGAGTACATGCAAGAAAAATGCATTTCACAGGAAATGGAAGTACCATACATTTGTAAATATATAAATAAGTGAATGTTCATACATTTTGAAAATTCTAGTTTAATTGTGTCCACATACAAGTTAAAAGAGTTGTAAAGAGAGTATAAACATGGGGGGGAAATAGGAATGTCAGCTGAATATTTAGTATGGTGAAAATAAACTAGATTTTATCAGCATCTCAGATAGATAAGGCAGATTCACAGCAAAAACAGTTTGTTGAAAATTTATCATTGTTGAAAATTATCATGGGCAGTTGAGAGTTTTTATTTAAAATAATATCATCAAATTGAAATAATTTTTGACTTGTCATTGTATATTAAAAATATTCTAATTATATATCTTGAGTCTCTCTCCTCATCTCGACTTTTGAAAATTCTGTAGATTTTTCTTTTGTTAATTAATCTGTATTTCAATTGAAGTTAGGCTTTCCTTCTTTGTTTCTATGTTGTGGTTTAACCTCAGCTGGCAACTAAGCCCTGCACAGCCTCTTGCTCAGTCCTTGGTGGGAGGGGGAAAAGAACCAGAAGAGTAGAAGTGAGAAAACTTTTGGGTCAAGAAAAAAGACAGTTTAATAGGTTAAAAAAAATAATAAAAATCTGTGTAAACCAGCAAAGCAAAACAAGGAATTAATTTACCACCTCTCACGGGCAGGCAGGTGTTCAGCTGCCCGAGATAACAGGGCTCCATTATGCATGATAGTCACTTTGGAAGATAAAGTGCCATAACTCCAAAAGTGTCCTCCCTCCACGTTGCATTTTTGCTATTTCCTTTCAGATTTTGTTGTTGGTCACAATACCCTATGGCATGGGATACCCCTCTGGTCAATTGGGCTCAGCTGTCCTGGCTGTGCCCCATCTCAGCTGCACATGCACACCCATCCTTCTTGCTGCTGGGGTGAGCTGAGAGGCAGGAAAAGCACTGACCCTGTGCAAGCTCTGCTCAGGGATAGCAAAAACATCCTTGTGTTGTCATTACTGTTTCCAGTACAGATGTAAAACATTGTCCCATGCTAGCAACAAAGAGGAAAATTATCTCTATCCCAGCCAAATCCACTCATTCCTCCAAAATATCTTTATTTTTTGGTTTGTTTCTCATTTATTAATTGTGTATTCTTGGTGTGTATTGCCTCACATGCTCTTTCATTGGAGAACTGCAAACTGTTCGTGATTAGTTCTGTTTAGTCAGTTAAGTATGTTTTTTCTTGAGTCTGTGCTTGTTTGGCTGTTTGTTTTCTTATTCATTTTTAGCTGTTTCTACAGAAGCACTGCATAGACTCTGTCTGTTGAAAGGTAATCAAAGAACAGCATCTTTGAAAAGAAGTCTTCCAGCCCAACAAGAAATTGTGAGCACTATTTCACTGATGACTTCCCTCTGATAGCTTTTTAGTTTACAGTTTTACTCTTCTTTGAACAGCAATTATTCACTTGATGTCAGAGAGCTTGCCAGCATCCTTTCCTGTTCTGCTTCAGGGAGAATCAGCAGTTTGAAATATAAACAAAAAAGTGTTCCACTTTACCCTTATCCTCCCAGAGCCCAAAGGTGAGAGCTGTCAGTGGGTCTGGGGGAGCTGCCTTCAGAGTGACACCCTTCTTTGGAGGCCTGCAGACCCAGACAAGGAAAATACTAGTGAGAAAATAATGGTTCCTGTGAACCTCCTGCTTCACAAATCCCTCCAAGAGAAGGCAAGAGAAGCAGCAGACCTTGCATAAGGTTGTTACAGGTCCCTGAAAAGTATTTGTATCAGAAAGTGTAAGACGAGATGCAGAAGAGAGCAGGTGATGCTCTGCAGGAAAGCTGATGGTCTCTATTCATACAGTCATGATAGAGATAATTTCTCAGAAGTCACTACAGCAGCTATTGTTGAAAAGAGCCCACCACAGTATTTCATTCCAAATTTTTAGATTTAGAGGTGATAGCAGAGCCCCTACTCTTGAATTTTACCTCCACAGTAAGATAGTAATGATTAAAATTTATTTTGCTTACTCATTTCATGACCATTCCATAACAATTTCTTACATTCATATCATGCAGTGTCACCTCCTGAGAACATACACAATACCCCCTTCCTTCATTATAGATCTTGGTCTTGCAAGGTATTTAGTATTGTAGAGTTACAGGGAACTTGTCCATTTTCTTGTTCCTTACAGGGAAGCATCATATTTTATCTTCTTCAGTATCTCTTCTCGAAAGTAATTTAAGCTTTTGGGTGCCTATCTCCTTTTCAGTTCAAAAAAGCTGAAGAGTTTACTCTAAGTGGTTTACTTTAAGATATCTTTAATATTTTAAAATATGTTTCATATGCAAGTTTGTGTTCAAAATTAAATTTTGTTTAAATTGCGTGAAGCTATGAGACAAGTTTCCAAATTGCTAGCTATATTCTTTTACATAGAGAATAGATTCACCTCTCAAATCTGATCTCAGTAAAAGTGGTCTTTTTCCTACCTATAGCTAATTTTGTGTATTCTCAAAATGTACAGTTAGAACGAATTACAAATATTTTTCAAGAATTCTTAGAAAAATAGAAACAGGAAAAATGTTTCTCTGTTTCTGAGAAGTACTGAAAAATGGAGTAATATTAAAAAAATACATTTTCCTGGGTAAAAGGAAGCCAAGGTGGTCCTGGTTTCTAGCAATAGCTTGCAATAACTTTCTTTTATATTATTTGATCTTCTAATGATTTTGTCTTCACTGTAAACTTCTGCACAAAGGAGTATTTGGAAAAGAAGAGTGAAAGAATGTAAAGGCATTAAAAATTATGCAAAAGTTTGACTGATTAGTGAAATGCACCAGTGTTGGGCTGATAATCTGAGATTCACTTCACTGCTGTGCATAGGATTGTCTAAGCTAAGAAAACACCAAGAAGAGATAAATGAGAAAGGTTGGAACAGTCATGAAAATCTGAAAACACAATCATAATGGAACATCTCTGTGTTTCCCCTCAGACACCTTTCCCCATGACTGTAAACCTGACTTAGCTAACAAATATTCATTGAAAAGAAAGACAAAACAAGAAGTAAAAAGAGCATCGCTGTAGGCAACAAATTAAGTTTCTTGATGACAAAATTTAGGTTGTAAGAAGAACAAATGTACTGATGCAAGTTTCCTGAGCAGTTTCATCTATATTAGTTTCATCTATATAAATATTAGTGTGTGTGTGCATGCACGCATGTGTGTGTGTGTGTGTTAATAAACAGCATTTTTACCCAGAGAAAAAACAGAATTTAATAAAAATTTTATAGCTGCTGATATTATTTACAGCTAAACAAATGTATATTAAAAACAAATTAAACTAAATAGATAGGACCACAGCATTTTCTATTTTTTCAAACTAGGTCAGCACAAATATGTGATTTTTACATGGCCCAAAACTCACATCTAGTTAGAACATGATGTTGCCACATATAAGCAGGCTACTCAAACTCCAATTAATTTGATAGTAACTGGTAAAAGTAATTATGACATTAATAAGAATGGGTAATATGACTTTTAGATTGATTCTGAATTACTACAACGGTTTAAAACAAATGAGAGATTAAATGTCACTAAACTGAAGAAATCTCTACAAAAGTTTAATTATTTTAAAAGGAGAATGAAATATTCATGGCCATTACAGTAAGCATGGAAAGTGTCTGGCCAGGTCGCAAGCTGATGCTACTGCCTGACCAGTCCATTTTGCCATCCTGAGTGCCACCACAGCCGTTTGTGTCACTTGACCACCTGGCCTGTCTAGCTGTAATGAGCTCCCTGGAGCGGGGGCTACCATTTCCAGTTCCTTTTTTTTTTTTTTTTTTTTTTTGCATTGCGGAGGGGCCTATGTAATTGATTACTAAACATGTTATTAGGATGAAACACATTGAAAATCCAGCAGGGAGTTTAAGCATCATCTCTATTTCAAAGGCATATAAATATTTAATATAATAACTTCTATAAAACAATAATAATAAAGTGTTACAAATGTTGTGCTTTTTAATCACATAAATGTTATTATAATTAATTGAAGATGGACGTTCTCAACTCTTCTAAGAAAAAAGGCCTATTTAATAGCAGTTGATAATAGTTTGTCAGTTTTTTTATTTGAAAAGTCTTCAGGTCTTTGTAATACAGCTAGGCTAAGGGAGAATTTCGATGTTATCAGCTTTTATTTTTTAAGCCTATTGTTTTTGTCATCTTTCCTGACATCACTATACAATCTGCAGCTGTGCCAATGCTGGTGTAACAATTCCAAATAAATGTAGTGTAAACAAAAGAAATTGGTTCCCTAGCAATAGAATCTGTGTGAATCCTTTCTGAAGAGCTTCATCCCCCAGTCAAGTTTCCCTCAAAGTAGCAAACCATCTGCAGAGAGAAAATAAAATTTAAGAGATTCAAACAACAGTGAAAAGGACTAACGAATGGATTGGACAGAATGAAGCAGGGAGTTCAAGTGTTTATATTCATATTCCTTCAAGGTACTGAAATCCAGTGGTGAATTTACAAGACTGCTTGTAAATACCAGACATATTAATATTTTCATTAAGAATAACAGAAATGGTCAATTTTAAAACAAAAGGGAAGACAAAAATGAGAGAATAAATATTTAATTTTCTGATTTAACCTACAATTTTAAATCTTCTTCTCCTTTACCTCATCACGCAGACTTCTTCAAATCCATCCTTTCATGCCTGTATCCATGTATCTGTGTCCATACATATAAAAATATGAAATATATCTGGTTTACTATTTCATTATTTATGTTTCATGTAAGATTCATGTCCACATTATTTACTGAACCTTTTAAATATTTTATCATCTCTTAAATGAAGGAAGTCTTAGAGATTTTTTTCTTTATTTTGTGGATTTTGTTCAACAAGAAATAGATTGCAAGATTGCAATTTGTTCTCTGAGTAATAATAATAAACTAAAAACTATTAAAAACAAGCTTGCTTAAAAAAAAAGGAGCAAGGAACACAAAGGTTCTTTTATTCCTATTTCTTCTATTTTGAAAATGTAATTATTTTCTTTAAAAATATGATAGTCAGTAAAGGTAACAGTTCAGAGCAGTAATTCCTAGTGTTTCACATTTATAAAAATGTAAAATGAATATTATGTTTCAAGTCAAATATTTACATGCAAATTTACATGAGTATTTGGTATAATTAAGCATTTGCTTAATGATAGTATTATACATGGTTATCTCACTCTCAAGCCCAGTTTGACTGCAGAATCAAGTGATTAAAATACCAAAACAAATGCAGACACCAGCACATTTTCTGTTATAGTTTGGCTTACAATTACAGGAAATATCCCACCCTAAGATGTGGCAGTGTTGAACTCCACATGTAGTTCGGGTAGGGCTGCTCAGCTGCTCTAGCCCGTCAGATAAAGATGTGACCCCGAGAAGTCACACCATCTGCTTCAGTGTGTGACCACACAGACACTCACAAATCCAGGCTGTGCATAGAGAGTGGGAAAAGCTGGCAATGTCATTTGAGGGCTGACAAAGAGCACGCTCTAGAACTCAGATAACTTTTACTTAAATTGCTATGGAAGAGCCACAGGCAGATACAAGACAAAATCTTAATAACTTAAATAGATTTTAGGGAAGTTATTGTCAAAAAGATAATTCTTGCCAACTGGATTTAGCTACTGGTACAGATGCTTTCTAATTGTTTCTCCAATAAAACCAACATTCCCCATAAATTGATAAAATCTTAGAGGGAATAACATTAGAATTTGTGAAAGTCTTCTGAGCAGATGTTGCATCTATACACAACAGTATCAAAAAAGTAAGACTGATACAAAGCCTACTAATATATTTCAGGCTCTGTCTGGAAGCATTATTGAGGGCTGGAAGATCCCTTTTTCTAAATACTTAGTTCTTCTTATCTTTCTATTGAAGACTATCAGTGAAATTTTAGTACATTTTTCTGCAACAGAGAATTCTGTCTAGAAGCAACTAAAATAGAACATTTTTTCATTTCTCATAGGCCAAAAAACACTCATCAGACAATATTGACTGTGAGGCATTGTTGAATTTGATTTGATTAAGACTGGCAAATTAAAGATGAAAGGCTCTGCACCACAGATGAATTGTTTTTAGTCTTCTTTCGTAATGTTATTATGAAAGTTTAAAAATCATTATCAGTATTACTTTCTGAATATATGTTTTTCTCTTGGGCTTAAGGCAGAATGAATGACAGAGGCTGGGACTGATCTTGATTCATAATGTAGATATGCAGCAACAGGTTGGAAAATAAAAACCATAAGAAACCTGAAAGTTGGCATACATTCTTCTCTGCATATGACCTTTGTTTCTGATCTTTGCACCTGAAAGTCATTACAGAGATTGGACATGTCCTGAAATTTTGGCAAGATGAGGGGGATCATTTGAGGACATCATATTGTCCAAATAAAATTTGGAATTTTAAAAGAACAACATATTGAAACAGACTGTCTCTACATAGAGTTTAATTAATCATGCAGAGTTTAATTAACTCAGCATATTGCAGAGCATTTTAAGAAACATTATAGAAGAGTGAGTGCATGTGATTAAATGAATATTATCTATATTTTGGTAATATTAATCATTAATAATATCCTATTAATGAAAAATAATGTTGAAAGCCATGAAGGGTATTGTTCTTGAAAAGATAAATGCTGTGTGACTTTTCCATTATAGACCACACATTTAGATTTGTTATGGTAAGAGATACTTCACATATATATTGGTTGAGAAGACCTCTTGAAATGGACTTACAATTGAGTACTTGGTTTTTCAATAATTACGTTTTCTATTTCAAAAATTAAGTATTTCAATTTTGGATGTATTTTTGTTGTCATATAGGGATGGGAAAATGAGTCTAGGAGAAGTGTCATGTTAAAACACTTTTTAACTCTATTTTTAATTGTTTGAGAAGTTCAAAGCTGGGAGGTATTTCCAATTTGACATACTTATATTTTATAGTGATCCGTATTATATGTCATGCTGCCATAAAGCTTCATAGGAAAATCAAAGGGTCTTAAAAATTATTTAGTGAAACGTACTGTTTCCATCTTGATTCAAAAGTTTTGAATTATACCACTGATGTAATTAGGATTCGAGGTGAAATTTTTCAACCTATAAAGAGCTTTCTTTCTGTCTGCAGTGGCATATATGCACAAAACAAACTCATGGAATGAAATTATTCTAAATTATACTTAATCTATTTAAGTTAATGAATTAATCACAATCATAATTTTTGCAATTATTACAATATTGCCATAATAATCCAAATAGTTGGAAGTAATTAGTCACGTGTTAAATTTTGAATGTTGCAATTCAACTTTGTTCTAATTGTACAAAAACATCAGCAGAATGTAAAAACTTTACATTAATTTAAGTATCACAATATTGCAGTAATCTATTTAAATTTTGTAACTAATGAGTCATTGTATTAAATGGGTATCTCACAAAATTTTTATGTTTATATATAAGCATATTTTCATATGCTTATAGCTGTACTTTTCTTTCTTCATAAAGAATTTTGTTTTGAAATTTTGTTTTAGGATTTTGATTTAATTTAGTAGAAGAACTAAAAAAATCTATTAAAAATCTTATTTATTTTGCTTGTGAGTAGTTTACAATATGCATGGTATTTCATTATCTAAATGTTTTTACTATTGTATTTTAATGTTAAACTTGGGGGGAAGGAAAATCATTATGTTTTGTTGATGGAAGGCTCCTAGAAAGTTGCCAACAATGAAGCATTTTGCAGGGAGTTTGCTCTTGCCAGCAACATATGATCTTGACTGCTTGTATTTGGGGTATTATAATTAAAATACCTCCAAAAGAGAACACAATTTAATGATAGTGCAGAATTTACCTGTCTAAAATTTTCATAAGCCTTCCCAATCATGCATTTTAAATAGCAAGAGGTTTTGTACTATGATCTTCAGTATTAATAAGAAGAAAGGAAACAAAAGTTAGATTTTTAAATTAAAAGGTTTTAGCTACATTTTAGAGATGAGAAATTGTTTTCCAGGGCCAAACTCTATCCTGTTCTCAAAATGACCTGTAACACATGCTTAGGGATAATTAAAAAATAAATACATTGAGATTTAATTTTATGTTTTAAATGTATTACCTCCAAGTTCTTCTGAAATTAGAAGATTTAATTGAAAAAAAAAAAACATGGAAGAAAAATTACTTTTCCATTTCAATTATCACTTTGTGTCCCTAAGTTGAATCTCTCATTTCTTTCTGTCTTTCAGGTTGATGAATCTTATACTATTTGGTTTATTCAGATATAAGTTACTTCAGATTCAAATAAAGGATGAGACCTCATGCCCTGAAAAAGACAGTAGGACAACATACGACCAGTGGAACTCATTGTAAATAATTTCAGGCTACAGCTAAAGGAAGAATTAAAGTAATTCACAGTGATGTATTCTAGAATACCTGAAATCACTTAACCTAAGGATCATTTTTGGTTGTTAAACATCTTCTCGGTGAAAATTAGGGTTAAATAATCATGTCAATAGAAATTTAAAAATTAGAATAAACTGTTTTCATATCGGAATATTATCCAGATTTCTACTGAGAAGTTTTAATGAAGTTATGGTGCAGCATCACTTTACTGAGAGGAGGTTTTCAATACAGAACACATTTCTCAAAGCTGAAGATAGCACTAAAAGTAGAAATTAGTGTCAATAGAAGAACCGTGGCATTCTATTTACAAAGAAAATAAGGGCTTAATCATTATTGCTAAAAATATAAAGAAAGTTCAAAATAAGATTTTTAAGCTTTTTACCTCATCCATGAAAACAGGGAAGAGGAAGATAAATCACAGAGGAAGAAAATCTTTGAAGGACAGTAAAAAATCTGTGTCTGACTAATAAGGTTGAAGATATTTCTATATTCAGGAAATGTGACTTGCCTGTCTCTGGGCATGTGTCCCTGCAGACATGTCTTGACAGACATAAGACAGCAAATAATTTTCTTGTTTTTCAGCCGCTGCTCAAAAATGTCCCAGTATAGATATTTTGACAGAACATTGCTCATTTTCTAGTTTTGAATATGAAGTTATTTTTCTGTTGAGATATGGTGATTTTTACATTGCTGAAAACAAAATCCTTTCCAAATCAATGCAGAAAGATACCCTTTAGCTCTGATGAACATCATGAAGAAGAAATATAAGTTAAGAAATCAGAGATAGTTAGATTATAAAATTTTTATATATATATATATACACACACACATATATATACATCTTCCCATCATTACAGATAGAGAAAGGAACATCAGTTCAAATAAATAACATCAATTTTTTTTCTGAAAACAACAGAGATGGAGATGATAAAGTCTAAATTCTCATAAAACAAACAAAAATAATGTTCAGTGGTTTATATTTTTTGAATAAAATCATTACCCAAATGAATTACCTAAAACACTTTAAAAGTGACAGATAAAAAAAAAATTGAAGAACTAAGAGAGAACTTCTTGCTCTGTAAGAATTGCCAAGACACATTTTTTTTCAGAGCAGTCATGAACCTTTATGGTTAATTCTGCAGGGATTTTTCAGACAGAAGTTAGCAAACAGGTTGCTTTCTTTATGATATTGATGTGTCAGCTCACAGTTTTCAGGCTTGTGTGAGCTTTGGTTCTCCAAAACTGTAAACCTTGTGGAAGTGGTCATTGCATATAAACGTGGTGCAGACAACTTGAAAAATCGTGAGCTGACTTACATCCTACTGACTTCAAATGGATCATTTGCTTTGAATATTAAATCTGTGCACTGTTGGCTCAAACTACTGTTTCTGGTAGAAGGAAAAGTAATATATATTTCATGGTTATATTATTGGCAAGTATTTGATAGATATTAAGGTGGTGGAAAGAAATATATCTTACACTCAGAATTTAAGTGTAATAACTCCGGTTAAAACCACTCAAACTAGTTTCAAAATATCAAACTGTGATAGTAGAAGTGTTGTATGAACACTGGTGAGATCACACCAGAGCTGAGGCTCCACATCTGTCTGTTGGCATGGCCCACTGAGTAAATAGTCATGAAGAAAAGCACTGAGAACATGCTCCAAGAGAGTGGGGCTTCTGCTGCCCTCCTGTTTCACTTTGATCCTTTCAGTTCTAGGTGTTTCATTTGGTTTTGTTGTTCCATGTAGTTCCCTGTGGTTTGAACTTTGATCCTACAAGTGAAATACAGCTCCTACATCTGTAAGTAGTGTTAACCTCCCCATCTGAATTGTCTCCAAAACCACAGTTTGAGACTGAACTTTGCCCCAAGGTGGGCTGCAGGTGGTGATTTTTCTGTGTTCATTCCTGCTGCCATGAATCCACTGGTGAATACTCAGATCCACATACACAATGGAGGAGAAACATTTCTAGGTATTGTTGTGCTCCCTTGGCTCTCTCTGCAGATAAAAGGAATTGTTGTTGTTTCTGTTCCACAAACAGTGTGGTTCAGACCGCATAAAGCTCAGTTGCTATTTTGTCTTGCCTTGCAGGAACATATATCTCTATAGTGAATGAAAGAAGTCCAGGAAGAGATTAGTTTAAGTTAAAGTTAATGATAATGAATGCCAAATATAATAATCATTTTTAAAATTGAATTCACAAAATCTACAAAGACATCATTCCTGGAAGTTTTTTGTGTGAACAGAGCAGACTTTCCTGGAGATCTGACTATTTTTTTGCTATCATAGAATGGTTTGTTTAGGGAGGGATGTTAAATCACCTAGTTCCAACCTAGCCACCATAGGCAGGGATGTCATCCCCTAGATCATTCCCCAGATCAGGGAACTGATATGTTTAAATGTTTCTTTGAAATTGCTGATGTATTTTTTAAAAACTAGGATTCAGAATTCACCCCTGTTTAAATTTCTTTTTTAGTAACAATAAAATTTTTGATGTATGTTATAATCTAATAAAAATGCATTTTAAGCATGTAAGATCAATATGACAACTGTAATCATGTTTTCCTTTAAATAGACAAATAAAATTTTACTTAGGTTTGTGATTCATTAATGATCTGAGAGTCCACAGCCTGGAATTCCTAGAAGTCACTCTGTTTAACAAAATGCTAAGCCTGGTGGAAAGTTAGTTCATTACAAGTAAATTCATTGATCTGCCATGGCAAGTTACAGAACAGCTCAGGGAAGGTTTGTAGGTTGAACTCCTGGGTTCCATCCTCTGATCACAGATTTTTCTGCAGTCTGTCTTCCAACCAGCTGTCACACAGCCAGTAGTGTATTGCACCAGCTTTTAAACTGAGATAACTTCTGTGCATGGCCACAGATGGGTGATGAATATTTGCAGGCACAAACTCCAGATGATTATGTATTAAAAAAGATAATGATAATTATCAAAACATTTGGGAGCTCTTCTTTCTCCTTCACTCGCCAGAGGATTGAAGATATTTCCTGATCACTGTTACTGTGAGGTGCCAGGTGCAGAATTCTCTCTTCTGTAATCTACAGTTGTTTCTTAGGGGTTTTCTTCATTAACTCTAATTTAAAATATTATTTCACAGTACTCTATATCCTAAAATCCATACTTCCTCTCTCATGTCTGGAATGATGTTACTTACTGCAGGAATCTCTTGATGAAGGTTAAAACTTAGAATCAGATTAGTTTTCTGTCACTTATCCGTATTACATCATAACAAATTTCTATAGAAAGCAAAGAATCACTGGCTAAACTCAATGAAGCCTGAACAGCATATCTTCATTGGGATTTACAGCTCTAAAGTCCTTGAGTAGTAGTGCTCAACAATATCAGATTTTTGGTTTTGCAAATAATTGTGAAACAGTTTTATTGACACAAAACATGAGTGTCTTTTGTACGTCCTGTGGATATTTCAGTTATGACAGTTACAAATGTATTCCTGTTGAAGTTATATTTCTGTTTCATAAAAGTATTAAAAATCTCTAAATGTTTGTAAAACATTCATTTTAAGAAGGATGTAGATTTCAGATTCTAAATATGTTTCTTAGGCAAAATTTCACCTTATTGAGCATATGAAGGGTAGGATTTGTATAATCTTTATGTGGAAGTGAGAGATCAAATTTGCCTTGGCCATCAATCTTGTCTCCCTAGATGGCAACATCGGAAATCTTCAACAAGGCAATTCACGTCTACTTCAGTGTGAGATAAATCAACCCATATATTAATTAAATGTACAGTTAGATCATATTCCCAATTTCTAGTCTTAGTAAGGAAGGCACTTATCCCAGCAAGTGAGATATTTGAGAAAGACAAACCCTTTGAAAGGTTTACTAGTGAATTCGGGGTCAGTGAGTCCAGGTAGATTCAGGGGTATGGCTTTTTCTTCTATCAAGCTCCTTTCTTCAGTGTTTCAGAAGTGAAAATGAGGATGTCAAAAATATCTGGCTTGTTTTAGCAATTTTTTATCTCTTATTTTAAAGACAGTGTGTTTTCTTTTAAAGGCAGTGTAACCCAAAAGCTGCACATATGTCTGATTTCCTTCTTTAATGAATACTTGTTCAAAAGACTCACAATGAGCAACAGAATGATGTTTTGACACAGGAATCTATGTCCTTTTGAGTACATTAAAACAATGGATTAAAACCAAAAGTTCCTTTGGATAACAGTGGAAGTGAGTGATTATCTCACAAATCTGTCAAACACTGCCAGGCATTTAATTGAAAATATTGAATTAATTAGAATTCAGACATCACATTTATATTTTTCTTTTATTCCCAGGTAAAGCAGTGGGAATTTTGTCACTATTCTTTTGGGAGTGGGAACTAAGGATACTAAAAGTATACTATTGGCCCTTTTTGCATACATTTTTCTAAATATTCCCTTCAAGTTCATTTAAATGAAAAACCATTGTCAGATCTGATTTAATCAATTTTATCACCTCCACTTTTCTTACTCATAATTCCCTAACACATAAAAATTTTCAGTCACTGATTTAAAAACAATCAAACCCCTGAAAACAAACAAACAAAAATGAAGCCACCAACTAACCAATCAAACAAGAACCAAAAAAAAAAGAAAAAGAAAAAAAACAAACACCCCCCCACAAAAAAAACCTCAAAAAACCCCAAAAAAAACAAAAAGAAAAAAACCAACAGACAAAAGGAGAAAAATCTAGCCAATTTGTTTAGATAATGGTATATTCCAAATAAATCTGAGACTCCTGCTTACAAGTAAATGTATCTAGAGGATATTGTTTTTCTTAATGAACTCCTATCAGCATAGAATCTCTTTTCATAACATATGGAATTTTTAGAATATATAAATGTTTACATTTAGATTTTAACTAGTTAAATATTGTAATTAGGTAAGGTATTTGAGCTTTACTTTGGCTAGCAGTTTAAATTATGTTTTCCACATTGTTTCTCACAAAAGACTATGCTGAGGTATCCATTTTTTACTGGAAGATTTATTACAATAGAAAAAAATTCAAATGTTTCAAGAGCTTAATCTTTTGACTACAAATCTATGTTTTGATTGATTATAGCTGTTGGAGAAAAGTGTAAAAATTTATTTTTGACTTGCTGTAGGACAGCAAGTTATTTTTCAATGTGTCATGTACAAAAATAAAAGAAGTGACAGTGACTTTAAACTCATATGTGCCTTTTTAGTTCAGTTTTTATCTCAGTTGTAGGTGGTCTTGAAAACAGAACAATGTGAATTCTAGTCTGTTGTGCTTTTAAACAATTACTCCAACAACACTTTAATCAAACTGTTAACAGAATAATTTTGAAAACATTCAGAAAATGTAGGCTGCCCAGTAATTATCTTTAGTTAGACATTGTATTGCAAATTCTGAAATTTACCTGATACCACTTTTACTAAACATTGCAATGAAAAATGTCTTTTCATTGAGTTACTGTGGGAGGATTGTAACAAAATGTTATCCATTGGCATTTAGAGGTGTGATGGAGGACTCTAGAGCAAAGTTAGGCCCTGAATATATCTGTCTGCTGTCATATCTCTACACAGACTTCTTCAAGCTCCCATTTCAGTTTTATTTACCTTGTTCTTAGATGATGCCTGAAAGCATCAGCACTTGACTGAATGCCAATACAATCTTTCAGACAGGAGTCAGTTCATGTACTTTTCTTATTCTTTGTATATTCCTTTGTGAGTCCATCATCATCACTATGATCAGGTTTCATGTTTGGCATGTGTTATGACACACTAATGTACATTAAAAACATGTTGCACATTAACCTTAATGGCACTGTGTCTACTAAGCTAACTGATGACATTAGGCAGATGAAGTGCCAAGATAACATCATTGAAAAGACAACAGGATAACATCTTATTTTAATAGCATTTTAATTGATGCTTCATTATGTAATAGTATTGTGCATAGTGCCCAGTGGAAGTGTAATACTCCCTCTAACAAAAGCTATTCAAATTTGCTATTGCAGAGTATGTGTTAAACTGCCTTTTCAGCCTCCTGCTGCTGCCATTGGTACAAAAGTGGTACTGTGGAGAGGAATCACAGGTATAATGTCATTAAGTGAGCATTATCTGCTCAGACTGAAGAGTCGAAAGCTAAAGTCAGAACTGTCCTAGACTTCAGCATGAAAACATTGAATCAACATAATTGTTTTTCTTGAATACCTCATTTTATACAATGTGACACTTTAGGTGTCATAAAATGAAGGGGACTTCATGTATTCCAAGTATTAGAGTTACACATTTTATGCGGCTTGTTAAAAGCAAACAAACAAGAAACCCCCAAACCATGAGCAGCTGCG
This sequence comes from Toxostoma redivivum, assembly GCA_013397375.1. Taxonomy (NCBI): domain Eukaryota; kingdom Metazoa; phylum Chordata; class Aves; order Passeriformes; family Mimidae; genus Toxostoma; species Toxostoma redivivum. Next base: position 266,324 of record VXBI01001260.1, read on the forward strand.
TAGGTAAAAATCACGTAATTAAACAATTCCCCTACTCTCTCTAAGTAAAAGGAGCATATTTGTTTGCAAATGGGAAAAAGAAATATACTATTTTGACAATAAATTCCACTTACAGTGTTATATGTACTGTATGACTTCTATCCATATAAGTTGGATATTTTACTGCACAGAAAAGAATGGAATAGCATAAAATGATGAATAGAAAGTCTATTAAAGTAATCTAATGCAGTATAAATGATGATATAATGTATCTGTATCAGGATCATAGACAATGCTCATTTGATTTAATTTAGTACTGAAATTTGACAAAATATTTGTGTCATGTGTCAGCCAATTTCAATGGGCTTCAACCTTAATAAATTACATGTCCAGAAAAGACGAGAAATTCCTTTATTCTGATCTGTTTGTTATAGATAATGTTACCAGTACATTCCCTACATTGAGGTCATACTGAATTCCCAAAATTTTTACATCTTCCAGCAATTATCTTTCCACTAAAGAAAGTGGATGATAGATCATCCAATCTCCTAGACTAATCACTCCATAACTGTTAAAAGTTAGCATTTTTCTTTTAATCTAAATTTGTTTGCCTTTAGACTCTTGTCATAGATTCTGGCTGTGGTTTCACCTGTTATATTATGATGAGGTGCCTCATCAAGAAGATCTAAACCAATTACTATGTATTTTGTAGAATCTACATATAGAATTGTGATAAAATCAATAGTTTATCTTATGTTGTTAAATGCAGTTTATAAAACTTGATCTTAGACAATTTCCATTTCCTGGCATAATAATACAAAAGCATTATCTATTTCTCTACCATGGTAGGAAAATTGTTTCATTTGTATGTTGAACTCTGTGTGATCTTTGCCATATCTCTTGAATAAGTAATATACTACAACTAACCATTTATTATTAAAATATTGATGTGAATACTGCAAAAAATCTTAATCCCATTTTTCAAGTGTGGGTAAGAGGGTCACAGAGTTGAGCTAGAATAGTATTGGTATCCATTTCTTCTAAAAAGATTAGATCAAGCAGGCAAACCCAATGAGCTGTGTAGGTCCCATACTCTTTTCTAGTACACTATCCTTCTTTCTACTATGGAATTTCAACACATTTAATTTCTAAATAAAAGCTTGTTGCTGCATTAAATTAATGAAAAACAAATCGATATAATACCGCTTATAATTACTGCTTTTTTTGTAAATCAACAAATCTTCTATTAATTAACCAGTGATTAAAGTCAGCTTGTGAAAATTAATCACAGCCTGGAAAAGTCATTTGTCCTTGTGTGCTTCATTAAGATAGTGTTTGCCCTTCAGGCAAGAAAGCAGCAAGTAAATGCCAAAGAATGAGCTGATTAAAACAGAGCTGAAGTGAGCTGTTTGCCAGAGACTCGAGTGCCTACAAACATGCCCATGTCTAACTAAAAAGCATTCTGTGATTTGCCTGTTGGTTAAGGCATAAAATGAAATTTTATGAAAATTAAATGAAAATTCCTCTAGTTCCCCATAAAATTTTAAGATAATCTATAGAATAAGCAGTTTGTACTGCACAAGACACAACAGTCAGGTATGACTCAAAATGTCATGAAACTAGAAAGTTGTAAAGCATTCCAAAGGTGTGCAGAACATCTGTCAAAGTAAAATTTCACATAAAAGTGAGAATCTTTTTTTATTTTAGTCTAATTTCATAATTGTAGAACCTTGATTGAAGTATAAGACATTGATATTTTATTCATACCTACAATAGTCTAGGCCAGAATATAAATACTATTGAATATATTTGATTGAGGAAGGTAATCTGAGAGTTATTACATTCAATAGACAGTAGGAGACCTAAGGCCCTAAGATCATGAATTATTGCTTTCTGGACAGAGAGCAGTCCATATGAACTCCTTCATTAAAAAAAAAAACAAAAACAAAAAAAAAAAGAGAGATAAAAAGAAGTGTGAGGAATTACTAGAAATAACAAAAGAACCTACATAATTTGAAATAGAAATTGTCTTTTCTGGAGGCAATTCTATTTCTTTACCTGTTAGGAAACACCAAGGCATGCTTAATAGTGAATAAGGGACATAGCTTGATATGGTCTTAGCATCTTGAAAATTAATTAGGAAAATAAAATTTCCCTAGGAAGAGTCAGAGACTCTTCCCTATCCAGCAGTTGCTCTCACCTCTTTTCTCTTAATAAGAACGATATCATCTATACAGTCAAAACTCACATTAATGAATCCTAATTCAGCCTATATGGAATTGTAGTATTTCTCCCTGTAGCATGACTAAAATCCTAACCATACCTGGGAATCATGTTAAGTATCTTAGAGCGGTCATTTCAACAATCTGAGATTCGTTTTATCTCCTTCACAGCGTACCATGTAACTCTCATGTCCTCAGCAACTCCTTTAACCTAACAGGTGTTTATTTTCCTCTCCCTGTACTACAACTGCTCCTGTCCACTCTCATACTGTGTTTCCAGTCCCTCTTCCATGTTCTGTAATTCACATATGAGGCTTCACACAGGTGGTTCACACAGGTCTGACCTGTCCCAAAGGCTATGGAGTGGTGTCAGACTCCATAAATTAGGAACAATAAACTCTATTGGGTATGGTATGATTTGAGACTGAGAACAAGAGTATTGGATGATTAAATATATAACTGTATCATTGAATTGTTGTGGTAAACAGTAAATAATTTTTTCTGCAGTCCATATTTTTGAATGATAGATATAATGGAAATATGGTGAATAATGCTGGCATAATCATGCGACTTCTTTCCCAATTTTTATTGTTTTCTGTAAATATGCATGTTATCCTTCAGTATAAAAAATATGACTGAAGTTTTCAATTGCTTCTTTAATTCCAAGTACTATTTTTGCCCAAAAAGAGGACAAGGAATTTCCATCACATTGGAACAATATAATTTTAAACTATTTTGGCATTTGAAAAGTGGCAACAAAAAATATGCAATGTGATGAATTTTGTATAAATCACATGCACCAAAGATACCTGAATGCTCACTTTTTATAAGATAAATCTAAAGAAATGGAAGGGAAAATAAATAGCAAAAACCTATGTTGAAGATTTTTCATTGTAAGGAGGACATATTAAACATTCCTTTAAGCATTTTAGAAATTTATCAAAATCATCAGAAACCTAGGGTGTTATAAAATTATTAGAAATAAGTTGTATACTCTATTCCCATTTTATAAAACTAACTAAGCTGTAAATTTTCTATTTAATCCTTGATGATAAAAAAGAAGCTTGTTCTAGTTGAATAATTAATTGTTTAATGAATTTCAGCTTTAAATAAAGTGACTTCTTCACTTTTCCCATGCACCTGCTCAGAGAAAGCAAGAAAACAAAGGGGACTGAATAATAATTTCTTGTGATAACATTGTATTATTTATAATGTTTTCCAATTAACTTTATACAATTTAGAATCTTTAATATTTATGTCAAATATTGCTTCTGCTTTTTTATTTTAATTTATTAGATTTAATAAATCTTGCTCCAAGATTTCAAGATTGCAACAGTTTTACCAGATCTTCGGAATCCCACTGCAACTCAAAGGATTGCCCCAAGGAGTAGGTGTTACCCTGCACAGGTACATTGAATGATTAGGATTGGGACATTATCTGAGATTTAAATTGCAGGAAAAAATTATTTGCTGAAGCTAGATTTACCAACCAATTCAGAAATAGTTTAAATCACAAATGAATAAAATGTTACCATGAGAAGGACAGAGAAAATGTCTCCCCATCCTCCCTTTGCATGGAAATAAAAGCATGAGAGACAACAGAAAAAAGACCTAATAAAAAAGGCTGGGAGAGATATCTTCTGTTCTTCCCTCTTTACACTATTACCATGTTTTTTTCTGATTGATGGATTCAATCTCTGGTGGGTTAGTAGGGTCCAGCACTGTCCCTGTAGCTGTCTTTCCCATCTGTCACCTTTTGCAAGCACACTGCTATACTAACAAGTTTTTGTGCCTATATGATTGCCTTGGCTTCAGTAAAGCAGTGCTTATTTAATAATAGATCCTGGATTGTAGATAATTTAATAATGGAAATTTTCCAAATATACACAGACATAACTATTGGACCTAGTAGGGTACTTATAGAGGCAAATTATTTCAAGTGGCTAAAAGGCGATGGGGATGGCCAGGAATTCTCTAGATCATGATGTAGCGAATGAAACAATCACTTAAAACCTTGGGGATAGTGAGGAACACTATCAAAAGAACTTCTGAATGCTGGAGTTTTTAATGTTTATTTTTGTTGTTCATGACCTTGAGTTTTTCACTTTTGTTTTCGTTTGTCTTTGTTGAAGTATAACTAATCTATTTTATATTGGAGGGAAAAAAGAAAGAGGTTTTCAGCTGCATCAGGAAAAAGCAATCAAAAAACTCAGTCATCCATTGCCTAATGCATCAAGCCACTGATGGTAATAGAGATCCTCCAAGAGATATAACATATGACACACTATGCTATTCATAGTTTGATTTTAACCTATAAACTGAAAACTCTGAAATGGTAATGATTTGCCAAATAATGTGTCAAATAAACTACTTCTTTCAAAGAGAAAGGACCATAGAGAATAATAAAGCTGTAGGTTCAGGTGATAAGGTACACTTTCAGATTGCAGATTAACAACTCCTTCCAAAGCAAACAAACATATAAGCAACGGCAGACAACAGTTGGTTAAAGGCTAGAGAGGAGAGCGGAAGAGTGTCCTGGAGTTTGTAGAAACTTCGTAAGTTCATAAATTTGCAAATCATAGAATGTCTTGGGTTAGAAGGGACTTTGGAGATCATCTAGTTCCAACTCTCCTGCCATGGGTGGAGACACCTTTCAATAGACCAGGTTTTTCAAAGCCCCATCCAGTGTGGCCTTGAACACTTCCAGGGATGGGGCACCCACATCCAGTGCCTCAGCAAACTTGAAGAATTTCTTGCTGTTATCTAAGCTAAACCTGCCTGCTTCCAGTTTGAGACATTTCATCCTGTAGCTCCATACTCTTGTAAATAAAATCTCTCTGTCTTTCTTGTAGGTTGTCTTCAGGTACTGGAAAACCCCAATGACAAATCCCCAGAGCCTTCTCTTCTGCAAGATGAGCAGCTTCAGCTCTCAGGAGTTACCCAAAGAGATCCACATCCTTCCTATTTTGTGGACTTCAGACCTGGGTGCAGCACTCCGGGTGGGGTCTCATGAGAATAGAGTGGGAGAATCACCTCCTTCACCCTACTGGTCTTGTTTCTTTTGACACAGCCCTGGATACATTTGGCTTTCTGGGTTGCAAGTGCACATTGATGCTTTTTATTTTGCAACTAAAATGTAAGGAAAGGGGATAGTGAAAATAAAGGAAATTTTCTGATCATATCAATAGTTATTTCATTGTGGTATAAAATACATGCTCACTGTAACCTGAAAATTGAACTTTATTTTTTATCAAATATTACAGCTTTTTCAGGACCTCTATTTGTTGCAGTATGGCAATAAATCCTGTCATGCAGCCTTATGTGTCAAAGACAGCAAGAGCTAATCAAAGAGAATGAGTTTGACACCTGTAAAGGAGCTGTGAAAGTGGGATAAAAGCTCTAACATGCAGTGGGATGAGATTGCAAGTACAACCTGCATATTGGATAAGCTGACATCTTCCTATGGGCAAGAATTGACCCTCAATGTGCAAGTTTATCAGGAATCATTTCTAACCAGAGGACAGAAATTATTTCAAAAAGACAAGAGTGGAATATGGATTTCTTTCACATTAAAAAGTGATAAGATATCTGACAGTAACTGTCAGAATCATTACATAATTGAAATGTTAAAGTGATGTGATGGATTGAACCTGTCTGGATGCCAGATGCCCACCAACACTGCTCTATCCCTCCCCATTTTCAAATTACCAGAGGAGAGAAACTGTAATGAAAGGGTCATGGGCCAAGAAATGGACAAAAAAATATCACTCACCAATTACTGTCATGGGCAAAACAGACTCGACTTGGGGAAAATTAATTTCATTTATTACCAGTCAAATCAGAGTAGAATATTGAGAAATAAACCCAGATTTTGGAAACACCTTAGCCCCAGCCCTTACTTCTTCACATGCTTAACTCTCTTCTCAATTTCTCTATATATGACGATTGCTATAAGATCATCACGTTGTCTCTGCCACGTCTGTTCCTCAAGAGGAAGACTACCCATATTGCTCTCCTACTCCAGCATGGGGTCTGTTCCATGGGAGATTGGCAATGAACTTGGCCTGTGGGAGTCCTTCATAAGGACTGCAGTTCTTCACAGGCTTCTCCCATAGGGGTCCTTTCCATGTGGTGCAGTCCTTCAGGAATAGCTTGCTCCAGGATGGGTCCCTTATGGGGCCACAAGTCCTAGCAGCAAACCTGCTCTAGTGTGGGTTCATCCCTCCATGGGTCCATAGCTCCTGCCAGGAGCCAAGCCATGGACTTTCTATGGTTTTACAGTCTTCTTTAGATGCATCCATCTGTTCTGGTGTTGGATCCTCTATGGGCTGCACTGTTCCACCAAGGATGTCCATGGGCTGCAGGGCACAGCTGGTGGTGCCTCACCATGGTCTGCACCTTGGGCTGCAGGGGAATCTCTGCTCCAGTTCCTGGAGGACTTCCTCCCGCTCCTTTTCCTGGATGTCTGCAGAGTTATTCCTCTCACACGTTCTCCTGTCTTCTCAAGCCGTGATTTACTTGTGCACAATTACTTTTTCCCTTTCTTAACTATGCTTTCCCACTGCTACTACCATCGTCACTGTCAGGCTTGGCCTTGGCCCGTGGTGGTTTCTTTGTGGAGCCTTTGGCATTGGCTCCACTGAACTTTGAGGGAGCTTTCTAGCAGCTTCTTACATAAACCACCACTGTAGCTGTCCCCTACCAAAACCTTGACTTGAAAACCCAATAGAAGTTCATTCTTCCTGAAAAGCTTCATGTGTTGAATGTGGTGGAAAGGAGACAAAATCTGGCAGAGGCTGCTGAGAGTTGCTCAGCTGGCTGTGAATGCCCCTGAATACACTGACATGAAAGCCTTTGCTCTGAGAAGTGCCCTCTGATCCAGTCCTAGCTGCCTGGATTTTTGCCTGGCTGAATGGCTTCCTTCCTCTTATCTGTTTTATCTCACCACAGATTCAACAGTTTGTCAGAGGAGTAGAGAGAAGAGAATACTAAGGCTCAACAGAATAAAGGGAAGGGATTTAGAGGAAAAGAGACAAGTTAAACATACACGATAGGGAAAAATTCAAAGAAAAAAGTACCTACACCAGGACAATGGAGTAGGAAGTAAGTTATGAAATAAAAATTAAATAGAAATATGTAGAGAGTTCTTTATTAAAAATAAAATATTATAAGGCTGAAGCCCAGAAGAACAAAATACAAGATTATCAAAAATCTGTACAGATCTTGTATGTACAAATACAAATGCAATCCATATCTTCATATACCAATTTTTGAGTAAAAATTCTGCTTACAAGCTTGGTGTTTTGGTTTTCAGCTTTTTTCCCCTCCCTGTTGCACTTGTCATGGTGGGGGGAGATTTAAAAAGGCAAAATTTGTTGGTCTTCTATAATATCTATAGGAAGAGAATTGCTGTATCAGCCCATACTAATTATTTTGCACTGGATCCTCATACTATTTGCTGCTTCCCTTTCTGAAAACCCACATCACCTCTGTCAGTCTCTGCATTTGCTCTTTATCCTGCAAAAGAGGACAGACAATTTTTCTCTTGTCCTTCCTACAGCCTGTAGACTAATCATCAATTGAGAAGAGATATTTTTTCTATTCTCAGTCCTTGTTTCTGACACTCAAGCTCTCCTAGCTGCTTAAAAAGAATCTGCAGACAGACCAGTCTAGTTTCTTCAGTTGTGCTCGTATTCTTTGTAAGAGGAGGGTGTGTGCATGCTGGATATAATAAACTTGCTTAGGTCTGGAGCATCTCAAATAAAGATGGATTCTGAATAATTAATACTCCAAATCTTAACATGAGTAATTTGAAATTTTCATAGGCTGTAATCTTGCCTAAGTTTTGGTTGAGTTTTACCACAAGAACAGAAAATGGTCATTCAATCATTCAATTAATCTTTTAGCACAATTTCACAAATTCTATTATCATAGAAGCAAAGATAATATGAGGTCTCAGGCCATTCTCTCAGTGGCATAAAGTCCTAGGCTATTCCTTCTACTTAATATTTGCTTCCTTTCTAGCATTTTCTTGTTTCTAAATCTACCTTCCTATTACACTGTGCACATCACATTATGTCCTATGCTTGAAAAAGGAAAGCCAAAAAATTGTTGTGAGTAAAAGTGTAAAGGCATTTATTTTACTGAAATGTGAATTTAAATAAATTAGGCTTTATATTTAGAAAGAGGTATCAATTAAATAGTTATGTACCTTTCTCATCTGTGCTGCTTGGCATCAAATTTATTCAACAGTCTCAAACTCAGATAGCTTCTCTAGAAGCTATCTATAGAATCTATCTAAGAATCTATAAGCTATCTATAGAAGATTTACTGGAATAGAAAGCTAATCCAAAGGATGTGTCTACATTAGTTTTAACAATAGTTCTTATCAGAGAGTGGTTTTCTGGCAAATTATCTAATTTATTATCACACTTCCTTTTGCACCACTGCCTCACAACACAAACTGAAGCAGAAGATGCACTCCAGAAATGCACTCCACCATTGCATTCAGTGAGCACTGAGGAACTGAACTAAAAAAACAATGAATTCTCAAAAAAACCTGTAATATTATTAATCTTTCTCTGTATTAAATAGTCTGAAGAAATTAGAAATTATTTTGGGGAACAGGAGAAGAATAGGAGAAGCTTTATTCAAAGCTACCAAGAAATTAATGCTAAAATATTGGTGCTAGAATTCAAGGTTTTTCTTACCTCAGAGTTATTATTATACTTTTTTTTTATTGATACATATATAGTAAACCCAAAATATATTCCAGTTTGGTTATGTAAATGAATGTGAGTAACAGTGGAATGAACACAATTCGTTTCTTCATAAATATTGTTGCAATGTCAGGGAATTATTTCCATTCTTATAATTAAATTGCAATTCAATTGATTTGAAAATATTTTTTTGAGTCTGAAATTGACCCCTTTAAATGTAATACTGCCAGAGAAAGTAATTATGTGCATATTAGAAGTCAGAAGATATTTCCAGTTAACAGAAAATGGCCTGATAAAAGGTGTCAAAACTCAGTGAACACTTGCCACTTAAAAGAGTTACTCCAAAGAGAAGCAAGAAGAGAAAGATATTCTGATATTTTCTTGGAATCTGGACACTTTAATTTTCAGAAAATGTTACAGCCGTATATATCGGCAGTGAGAGGATCACATGGTATAACATTAGAACTCTGTGGCAAACTTCTCTACTACTGTTCTACACAGTTAGTGGAGACATACACCTAACTTCTGTGATTTGGCTTGCAATGTCAGAAAATGCATCTCCCTGGTTTGCTTTTATTTCCTAGTCATCTGATTTTGGCAATAAATATCTCCCAGGGATTTTTGGTTAGTTTGTTTTGGTTTTTTATTTCCCTTGGTTTGTTTTGATTTGATTTGTTTTAATTAAATGAATAAATCTATTCTCATTCCAATAAAAAATATAAGTTTTGTGAGAAAAAGTTTCTTTCAGAGATCAGTGTTTATAGTAAGTTGGGAAAGAGTCCATCTTAATTTCTCTTCCTTTATTCTGCAATCTTTTTCTTCAACATTTTAGTAGGGTTTGTACCTCCATATACCACTTGCAAATGCTTCAAACACTCTTGAAAGTTATGCAGTGTAACAGAACATTGTAATATAACCTGTAGGGTGCAAAATACCAATTTATTATCACTTGGTATATTAGTCCATCCACTTGCATCTTGAAACAAAAAAACAGGAAATAAAACACACTCACAGAAATTCCATAGAGGGCTCAGAGGAATCCTGGACCAAACAATACTCCCAGATGATATCATTATTTCTTACACAAGAAGATGTATTGGAGTATGTGTTATGACCCAAAAAGTGGGCAAGTACAGGAAGAATTCTTAACACTGTTAAGGAACATCAAACAAGTAAACTAAAGAAATTTATCAAATATGGCTTTAAATGAAAAGAAATAAGTGATTGAAGAACCCAGAGGGTGCTATTCTAAATGTGATGTCTGAGATTTAAATCGTTTTGTGGACCTGACTAGGAAACTTTTTTCATCCACTAACAACAGAGGAGGAGTCATCTAATTCAGTCTTTCCTTTAACTATTAAGGATCCTTAGTTATGTCTCTATCAGCCCTTCTACCAGTAAAGAACTTCCCCATATTTTAGTCTGACAAACAAGTCCTTAAATAGCAGAAAAATATTGATTTTGTCATCAAGGAGTGAATATTTCCTTCTTCCTTATCCATAAAATTTCCAGTTTGTTAGCTGTCACAGGAGTTCTTCCTCCTCTATATTATTATTTTTAATTAATAAGATTATATATATTACTTATCTTGTGTCTCAAGTATGTATCGATACATCTTCTAAGAGTTGTGGTTATTGCTGTTATTATCACTAACATGTCATATATAAAAAAGTAAATAGCCCTACCAGACAACAAGAGAAATAAGAAAGCCAGCCAGCTTTAGCATCATGCAAGGAAAGCAAAATAAATTCCTTTGTCTTCATTGTCATTAATTTCCTGGTTTGATAGTTGCAAGGTCCCAATTTGAAATTTACTTTCATATATTCATCAAAGTGCAATAAAAGAAACGTGATACAGAGTGTCAGTTTTCTCACAGAATAGACAGAATTCCTTTGATTTAGCAGTAGTTCAATAACTGAAACCAAATCCATAATTTTTTTAATAACTGGGCCCTCATAAGCCCCTCTAAAAAGACACTAAAGAGAGAGAGAGATATATTCCTATATAACAGCATATTTCATTTCTTATGTTGAACTGGAATCCTGTTTTTACGTATTGTGCAAAAATCAGAGAAAACACAAGAGTACAAAAACAAAGCCAGAAGAGATCTCACACAAAAAAAATTCCTCATGGTGCAGTAACCACTAAAAATGATAGATAAGTTTTGTTTTATTTCCTGATCATGAGTGCACTGCATGAAAAGAGTGCATGAGTATGAAAACAGTTTTATCAAAGGAAATTATTTGAAAATCATCAGAACTGGATCAGAACTGTACATTTATTAAGTGACAGGAATCTAAAATTAAGAGGATTTTCACTGCTTTGGTGCCAAAGCAGGATTTGTGGGATTTTGAGTAAGTTTTTTCTTCTTCCTAAAATTTAGTTTAAGGATCCAGACAGAAAAACCTAAAGGATTCTACCAATTCTTTAACAGCTAGCCAAAAGCTGTCTAGATATTGTCCTTGGGAACCCCGCTACTGTTCTTGGGTGACACTGCTAGAGCAGGGGAATTGGAACAGAATACTTTGAAATGTCCCTTCTAGCCTCAGTCATTCTGTGATTCTGTGAACCTTTCTGGTGATGCATATACATGCAAATATACAAACACACAGAAACAAAATATTTAAAATTGCGTAATTTAAAAAAAATTAGATTACTAATAAATGAAAAATCAGAGAAACTGGAGAGAATGATGAAATGACAGAAACTTAGAATATCTGTGTGGGCAAAGTTAAAATACTATTAGATCAGAAAAAAAATGCTGTAAAGCTAACAAGTTTATTCTGAAAAGAGACTTTCACAAAAATACTTAGCAATGTCACATTACTGCATCAATAAAAAACAAAGATAAAATTTATGGGCTGTACTCTATTTACACTTTAAAATTCAGAAAGCCTCTCTTATGTATCAAAGTTTAATCAAAATGTACAATAAACATCCTGGGCTCCTGGGATTTATATAATGGCATTGGAGCTTGGGTTTTTGTTTGGAGATATTTAGCTAGTGAGAAAAAGGAAAGGATCACTGGAAAAACTGTACAAAATTAACCTCAATCCACCATCATTTGTAGGAGGAAATGGAGAATTGAAGGTAGAAGGAAAAGTATAAGTCCACCACCACTGGAAAATTTTAATAATTTTTAGTGTCTGTCCTCTTAAAGGTAATTTATTAAAGAATAAGTTTCCTTAATAGCTGACTTTCCTGGCTATTTTGTGCTTTCTGATAGTTTCTCCATAGGCAGTAATTTCATAATTTTATAATGTTGAGAAACAATCTGGAAAAGCTGTACTGGAAAGAAGTAAAATGCACTGAGCTATTTTAAAGCTGGGTCTCCATACAGCATTGACCAGAGTAGTATGAAAAATAATAAACAAAACAAATGCTTGCAGTTTTTTCTCTCTTATTTTAAAGTAATTTCTAAAGATCATAATTTTGTGAGAAGGAAGCCTATGAAACTATCAAAATAATGTCATAATCTACACTTTATTAGATTCAACACAGAGTAATCTAGTATAGAAAAATTCTCTCACATATGTTCATAAATCTGTCATTTCTGTATGTTCACCATTGATTGTGATATTACTGCTTTATACTTCTTCAGTACCAATCATCTTTGGATCTCAAAAAACTTTTTGAACATTAATGAAAGTATATAATAATGAAATGTAAGTAGCTTCAAATTATTTTTTCTTTCATGTTACCATCTGTACCTGCTCAAAGAAAGTACCTCCCCACAGTGTGGTTTTCTAGAACAGAGTTTTGGTAATAGTACATCCAATATTATATTAAATATTGTTTTAATTTTGCTTAATGCTTGTGTGATACACTGAAAATTTTAGAAGATTTAGATTATGTTTTTCTCAGGAAAGCAGTATGCTTAATTCAGAGCTTTACAGAAGCAATCTCTTCTTGTTTTGGGCTCATATAAACCTTGGAATCCTCCTGGTTTCAACAGTGTGATGGAATCTTCTATCAGAGAGAAAATAGATACACACACACAAACACAAACACACATTTAGATAACCATATGAAGAGAAAATTATTGCAGAATGTTTTATAGCCACCTATTTTCAGTACAAGTCTCACCAAGGAAAAATAATACAAAGAATTAATAGTTCTTAATCTGATGAAACCTGGACTCATATCTTTCATATTTCCATAAAAGTATATAAACTGCTTTTTAAATAAAATTATCCTTAATATTTGTCTTCTTCTATTTTATTGAGGCACATCTCTATTTAAACATTCATTTGAGCAGCAAAGAGGGATTTCCCATGTACAAAGTGCTCTGATGGCTAAGGTATTAGGCTGAATGTTAAAGGAAATAAAATACACTGAAATCATGCCTACAGGAAAAACATAGAGTGATTTCTATTATACTTGTGTCAGGAAATATTTTGGCTCATGTTTAGAAAGCACAGGCCAAAGTTTCTGAGTATTCATTGAAAATAGTGCAAATATGCTGAGCTCAGTAGGGTGGCATAGTCTTACTGTGAGCAGAATTAGGTTTTGTAGTTACTGTCCCTCATAAAAGATAAATATATAATTCATTACACAGTGCTATTGTACTTGGTTGGCAATGTCTAATTTACAAGAATTAAGATTTTTAAAACATCAAAGACCTTTCAGTGCAAAATGATTGGATATAGGATAACCAGTTCTTATATTGATCTTCGTGTAATTGTTTGCATTTGGTGATACCTTCTTTGCTAGCTTATTTAATTAGCCTATTCAGAGTAAGAGAGATGTGGGCACACTTATCTGACTTCTGACTTCTATTAATAGACTTTTTCAGGATGTTAGCGACCAAAAATGTAGTTAACAGCCTATCAGTAAGCACAGTGAAGATTTTGATGACTCTTAAGAATAAAATATTACAAGGTTGGAAAGTAAATTCTGGACACAATATTAAGATAGTAATGGAAGATTTATACTCGTTATCTGCAGGGTATTTTGTTAGTACACCTCACCCAAAGACCCAAATCTTTACATAATCATAGAATCACACAATATCCAGAGTTGAAAAGGACACACAGAGATTAAGTCAAATTAAGTCCAATTACTGGCCATGTACAGGACAGCCTCAAGAATCACACTATGTGCCTGAAAGCATTGTTCAAGCCCTCCTTGAACGCCAGTAGGCTTGGTGTTGTGAACAGTGTTTAAGTGCCAAAACACCCTCTGGTTGGAGAACCTTTTCCTAATATTGAACCTAAACCTTCCCTGATATAGTCCCATAATGCAAAATGCAACCCCAAATATCCAATATTAACCAAGCTGTAAAATCAATAGTGTCAGCTTTGAGTTACGATGAATGCAAACAGTTAATTTACAAAGATTCGTCAGGCGAATTAGATATTTCCTTTAATAATTAATAAAGTCTGTCTTACACTCTCTATAATATATTTGATTTCATTAAGTGCCCTTGTATAAATTTTAGCTTAGAAACTATTGCATCCTATTTTATCTTCTGCTAAAATCATTATTTCCTTCTTTTCCCTCTGCCTTTTTGTTTCTTATTGATTTTACGTTACTTTTAAAACAAATTTTTTTGCATTAACCTCTAAAACAAACTGAGTTGGGACATTTACATTGGTTTTCCATTTGAAAATAACACAAGTGTGACTAAGACAATTCATACTTAGGAAATTTTGAAGTAAATGCCTAGTTGCAGGAATTAAATGTGTGCTCATTAAATTAGGTAGAGCTATCTACACAGGATCACAGAATTGCAGAATAATTCAGCTTGGCAGGGGCCAGGGATGATCACCAAAACCCCCCGCTCAAGAATGTGCACCTAGAACAGTTTTTCTATGACCATGTTTAAACTGTTTTTGAATTGAAACTTCACAAGCTCCAGGGAAACCCGAGCCAGCACTTGGTCATACTCACAGTGAAAAAAGTATTTCCTGGTGTTCAAACAGAACCTCCTGCATTCAGTTTGTGCCCATTGCCTCTGATCCTGCTACTGAGTATTATTGACAAGATGCTGTCTCTGTCCTCTTTGCACACTACAACTCATGGCAAAGGAAAAGGAAAAGGAAAAGGAAAAGGAAAAGGAAAAGGAAAAGGAAAAGGAAAAGGAAAAGGAAAAGGAAAAGGAAAAAAAGGAATATTTTCTGCTTTTAAGTACTTAAATGTGTTTATTTATGGAAAAGGAAGAGAAAAGTTAAAAAGAGGAAAAGAACCATAGGAAATTGTGCATGCATAACGAACTAGAGGAGTCAAATCTTACCTGTGTGCAAATAAACCAGAACAGTAAACAAATTTTTGTTGCAAGAAAAACACTTCTGGGCATGGAGCATAAAAATTTTAAACAGCTTTTTGTGGCATTGCCTAGGTTCTCAAATATTTCAAAATATATTTTTCCTGCCAGCTTCTATCTAAAGACATAGGAGAAATTGAAATTATTGCCATCTTACATGACCAATTCAAATTAGAAGTTAGTACTTCCAGGATTTTATGCTCCAAAACCTTACATTTTGAAGGATCAAATTATCTGTTTTGTGTAAATGTTTGAGGATGGGAGATTTCCAGTGCTAGTGCACCTGTAGCAGTCCATTGTGCTTAAGCACAGGACAATTTTCTAAAGGGGATATTCTGACCTGATATTAGGGGAAAGCATATCCACAGTGGGTACAGTCGGGCTTTGGAAAGGATTTCCCAGAAAGACTGTAGAGCATCTACTCTTAGAGGTATTTGAAACTCAGCTAAACAAAGGCCACGGAGACCTCTGAACAGCCAGTTGAACCAGGTGACCTGGTCAGCTGGCAGTCATTCCCAGGTTATATTATTTCAAGATTCTATGTTTGACTATTTCAGCATCTATGGACTTTTCAGTTCCTACATTTGAATATAATACTTGCCCTAACCCTAATAGATTCACTATTACACACTATATTTTTGCATAAGATGGACCAGTTTTAAAGAGTGTGTGGGTTTTAGAATGGCTAAATAATTGCAGTGTAAAAATTATTACGTTTTTGGTACTTCCCCTAATTATCACTTCTGGAAAATATTCATAAAAAATGACACTCATATATTATTAATTTAACTCCTCTAATTACATTCATACATAAGTAATTATAAATGTTAACTTTATTCATCAAATTGAAAAGATTGAGAGAATTACTGGCATTCAAAGAAGTTTTACAAGATTATTTCAGCAGCAGTTTAGGTAAAAAATGTATATAAAAATCTACAAAAATTACTGGTATTTAATTGCTATGTTTATTTATTGAGATACCTTCAGAATAAAATATGTATAAAGCTTTCTGGTTTTATTAGGAAAACCTCTCCTAGAAAACTCCCTACTGCATTCCTAGAATAGTTGATAGGTTTTCCTTTGATGGTATGACAATTTTTATATTTTTTGGCAATACTTGTTGGCAAGATTTTTTCCTACTGATTAATTAAATACAATCTTAGAAATCTTAGCCACAGAATCAGAGGCTGAAATTGAAGAGAAATAGAAGAAGTGTAGTCAAGGACAAAGATGAATATACCATAGGACCGCTGCACTTCTCTAGACTCTTCCATAAAGACAAGACAAGTAATCTCAGCTAGAGCTGCGGTATTTAATGCAGAATTTCCTTGGTTTTGGTTCAAAGGTGTAAACAAGACAAAGTAGTCTTCTTCCTTTGTCAGTGGCAGGGGAGGTGGTGATATAATACAACATTCCTTGCTTTCCTCACATCTCTGATACTGCATCAAGAACAGTTAAGAATCCATTGCTTTTAACTGATAAAGAGAAAGTCTGACTTCAGCTTACTAGAATATACACTGGAAGAGGATCCAAGTCCCATTTCTAGCACAGCCTTTCCCTTTCTAACATGCTCAGTGGATGCTCTAATACTTCTAAATCAGACTATGAAACTTGATCTGATAGTGCCACCAAACAAAATTTTCCTGCCTCTGTTGGAAGGAAAGAGTTAAAAGCTGAAGAATGGCATGGTAGATTCACTTAACTGACCCTGCATATGGGAATGCCAAGGCCTGAAGAATAAATGTGGGAACCCCCTGTATTATGTCTACTGCTCTTTATCTTCTCTTTTGAAAAGTAGAATCTCTGCATAGAGATAACAGGTGATTGTGGAGGCGCTCTCATGGACATGCTTGAGCTCCCTGTCTTGGGGATCATAAAAAGCACAGGGGAGATCAGAGCATGGTGGTAAAGTACATGCGTGCAGGCCTCCAACACCTGTGCAAACAACAGCCTTGCCAACTCCCAGGGTGGAGTGATCCTAATTGTGCTGGCATTCCTGCTCATCTGTCTCCACTCAGGTGCCACTTTGGGATCCTCCAGTTAGTTGGTTAATGAAATAAATTTACTTTTTGTATTTCAGCCCTGGTTTTTTTGTTTTTTTTTTTCTGGCTGCCTGTTTGTATCAACTCATACTTTCCAAATATTCTGATTCTTACTTATTTCTATTGTTCATAGACCTAATTCAGCAAAGGACCTCCATTTCAATGTACACTTTAGCACATGTTTAAATTTAAGAATACTTACACAGCTATTAGCTCAAAGTTGTGTTTTAACTAAATATCTGCTAACCTCTTTATCTTAATTTCTGCTTGAGACTGATGTTTTGCCTGGAAAAATATTCCCTGAAATTCAGAAGACTTTCACTGTGTTGTAAATGAAGTTAGTATTTGACTTTGATGAAAGACTGCAAAGAGGTTGGAGAAATAAATGAAATGTCTGACTCCAAAGAAGTCAAAGAAATAAGTATATATAATGGATGAAATTCTGGCTTCACTGAAGTCAAAGACAAAATTGCTATAGAATGCAATAGAAAAGGATTTCATGTCACATTTTCAGACTCACTGTCCTGGACAGAACACCAGGCATCTGACTCCTCTCTTCTCCCTTGTGTTGAATAGTACTTTATAAATAGACCAGATGTAGTCAATAGCACCATCTGAAGAAAGGCATCACTCAGCATGAATAAAGGTAATCGAAAAGCAGCTATTTTTACTAACGAACATGTTTTTAACTGCCAGATACAGAGTCAACAAAATTACAGTAAAGAGAGGATATTTTTTGCAAATGGAAGTGATCATTTTTGCTGAGGGTAACTGAAAATATACAAACATGCATTTTTTTCACCCTGAAAAACTGTATATATTAAGATAAAATATGTTGCTTCAATTCACAAAAAAGCTAATATAAAAAACAACTATTACATTAAACTATTATAATTATTATATTAATTATGTTTCTATAATTATATAAAACTAATAGATATATGGAATAAGGTATATGATATATGGGATAGATACATATAAATAATATTATATGAAACTATTATATAAATTCTTTAGAAAAGAAATTCAAACCTATTACATAAAATACAAAGGCAAATGCCAGGTCCTGGACTCGGGGAGGAATAATCCCAAGTACCAGTAGAGGTTAGGGGCTGAGCTGCTTGAGGGCAGTTCTGCTGAGAAGAGCCTGGGAATATTGGTGCATGACAAGATGACAATGAGCTGACAGTGTGCCCTTGAAGCCCATATTTCAGCAATGTTAGATGTACTTAGAAAATACATACACATATATATATATATATAATATCTCTAAATATAGAAGAAATGTTCCATGAGCACAAGGGTCCATGTTGCCAATACTGGAGCTATTTGGCTCTTAGCAGGCTCCATGATGTCCAACATTTTGAGCAATGTTTTATACATTTCACTCTAACTGAAGAATTGAGCCGTATACTTAGTATTGCTGTTGGCTTGAAGTGGGAATTTGACATCATTTTATGAATGATGATGAGTATGCTGGGAATGCAAAACTGAGGCTGGCTGATTTGCCAGAGCCATGCTGCCATCCAGGAGACCATAACAAGCTGGAGAAATGGGACAAAAGGTTTCTCAACAAGCAAGTTCAACAAGGAAGTGTGCAAAGTTCTGCATCTGGGAAGGAAAATGTCATGAACCAGCACAAACTGGTAAAACATCTTTGCAGAGAAGGATCAGAGGGTTCTCCTGTACACCTAGTTGAACATGAGCCAACAAAATACCCTTGTGCAAAGAAGACATATGGTGCCTGAGCTACAGTAGTAAGAGTGTTTCCAGAAATGTTCAAACACTGACTGGACACTGCCCTGGACAGCTTGCTGTTGATGGCATTACTTGAGCAGGTACATTTGACCAGATGACCTCCTGAGGCCCCTTCCCAACTTATTCTGAGATTCCATGATTCTGTGATAACACTTGTGAAACTATACAAAAATAATATTTATATCCATTACACAGTACATATTACATTATTTATTATATAGCATATATTAAATTATATATTCTAGAACATATATTATGTATATTATTTTAAATATGTACTACTAAAATGATTTTATATTATTATCTTTTCACAGAAATTAAAATCCACACCAGTTCTTTGCTGGTTTCATTCCTGTTCTGGAAAGTCTGTACCAAATTTTCTTCAACAAATAAATGTGTATATGCCAAAGCTACTTTTTATTTTTCCTAAATTCACACATCAACAAAGAAGCAAAGTGGTTTCTTTGGCACTGAGGTTTAAGAACAGGAAAAGCTTTAAAGGAAGATGAATAGGAGTGAAAAAGAGTCACAAAGACAATAGAAACAAAGACAATGCTTTGCTATTTTCTCTAATTGTTCTAAAATTGAAAGTGAATTGCAAAGAGTAGGAGCACTATTCCTTTCATAGTAATACATTAAAGTCTTATGAGTTATTTTCTATCTTGATATAATAATCAAGCATTTTAGTTAGCACTGTGAAAAGTAAGAGATTTTCTTAATGAGAAACCTCTATAGAGTTATATAAAGAAGAATATTAACAGAATATGAAAATATCAAATGATGGCAAAAAGAAAAAATAAAACTATTTATAATTTTAATATTCAGTAGAAACTGCAATGAACTTTAGACATTGCAGAGTATTAAAAATCTACTCTAGCTGCATGAGTACATATGAGTACATAACACTGATATGAAATATCATGCTAGAAACCCCAGCAAAAAATCGTTAGGGTTTAACTTATCTCACTGAAACGGCTAACTGTATAGAAATCTCACGTTTGATATACTATCCGATTTACTTATTTATTATAATTATCAATGAAGATATTTTTATAGAGTTATTCTTTGAATCTATATTTTGGACATATACCTTATGAGATGAATCAGTATAATTTTGAAGGCACTTTCTGGAGCTACCTATCACCAAAGCCAGTGCTGGTTGTATTAAATAATAGGCAGAAAGTACAGAAGAAAAAATTAAAAATAAATTCCTTTAAAATTTTGGTATTGTTTTCTGTCCCAACCCTTATCATCTCAACCATTTTTTACCTTTGCAGCTCAGCACTTTTGCCTTCTAGCTTCTTGGACCTTGGTGAAGTTTAACTTTTTATAGCCTGAATATGTTTCTAAGGAAGATATAAAGAGTTAAAGACAAAATAGTTGATATTATTATTAAGAACTGATAGGTATTCACCAACTTGTTTGGGAAACAAAGCCATGCTCCAAATCTATTTCCATTGCTAGAAATGATGGTGGTACCAGACTGAACAAGAAATAACTCTCAGAGAATATAATGAGCAAGATTCTAGTTATTTGTCGCTTGCTTATTCATTTTTGACAAAGAAGTTTTGCATGCACAACTTTTTAGCACTTCCAGAAAAATGCTGCATTCTGCCTCCAAGGGTGTGCCTTGAAAGAGTAAAATAGTAAAATGTGGTGAGAAAAATATCCTTCTGCCTGTCCTTCAAGTGATACGGTCCACAGATCTGTTACAATGAATACTTCAGCTTGCTCGCAGGCTTTGGGCAGAACTAGATCTGCCAATCACCTGTCATGAAATACTTCCTAAAGCATAGAATAATTCATATCTACTTTTCTAAATTACAGAGATTGTTTTAGTATATGCTGCAGAAAGTAAACAATAACAACTTCTACTCTAAAGCATGGTAACTTTCACCTAAATATGTTCATAAATCTAAATATTTCAATATTTTCTAACTTTATGTTGCATTAATTATATGAAGAATACAGTGTATCTGTAGTTATTCTTACTTAAAGAGAAAAAATGCTTACGTGAGCACACCTATATTATTATGTATTTTATTATAAAATCCACAGACACATTGTGGGCGAAATTTTGTGGGAATGATGTCATATCTTAATGTGGACTCCTAATCTTTAAATATAGGCATGTAAATTCCTTAAGTAACATAAGTCTCTCTTCTACTTTCTCATGAGCACTAATGTTCACGGAAGAATTCTGTTAAAGGACAATAAACAGAATAGGTTAAGATCAGAAGATCAATATACACATACTGCTGAATTAATAGATATTTGCTAGCTCTCAAAAGAGGCCACATAATTACTCTACTTCTAAAGAATGACTTTAAAGCTCAACTGAAGGAGAAACTGAATCTGCTTATGTAATTGATGCTATAATACTTGTGAAGGACTGCTTGTCTAAATTAAAAGTAAAAAATCAGTGCATATCTCAATTTAAATAAATAGACAGAAGTTTCATTTATCATGGTGCACAGATTGAATACAATTCTCCATTCGCACGCCAGATAAAACCATCTGGCACAGTATGACTCATGGTCCTGCAGACAAATTCTCCTACCTCACTGAGAAATGCCTAGCACACTCAATTTACCTAGTAGGGTTGATCTCTAATCTTCACTAAATTCAAACATTTCCTGCAGGATTTTTGGGACACAACTAGTTGGTCAAGGTCAAACTAATAACAGAGAGCAAGCTAAGAAATAAATAGTGTGAACAATCCACACCAACACTTCATCCTGTTTAGCTTACAGTTAAAAGTATAAATGTGCACACACAAGTCTATTAGGATGCTTGTCATAGATAAGTATACAAACATATTCTGTAGAGATTTTGCAACGTGCAGAATGACTGCCCAAGGGCACACTGCTTAAGCTTAGACATTTGGAAAGTACATGTTCTCAAGATATATATGTTTGTAAGGATTGTGTATAACTTGGTTTCTTTACTAGGCTGAAAACATTATCTCTGAAAGACATGATTTTTTGCTTTGACACTTCTGTGTAATCATAATGATGTCCTTCTGGAGAAACTTGAGTTCATTTCTTTACTAATTTAACAAGGTTCTGCTTCAATCAGTGGGATATGTTCTTTTTATTGATTTATCTTTTGGGATCATCAAAGGTAACAATTGCCACATACACACATAAAGGCACCGTATAACCTTTCTGTGGTGCTTGGGTATATAAAGCTGTAGAGTTAAGTGAATAAAGCTTGAAAACAATAGCATTTAGAGTTAGAAAGACAGACAGTAACTGACTTTCTATTCCAATCTTTCATATTGTCCAGATGCTGTGGTACAGTCAGATCCTACCCTGAAGGATAAACAAATCTTTTATAGACAGTCTTAATGAAATTGGGAGGTGAGATGTGTCTTCACAGCCTGGTTCTAGGCTCACATCTCTTGCACCTGCACTGGATCTAACTGGGAAGGCTGTGCAGAGTAGATATCATCTGGAAATCTCTCTAAACACTGGAATCTCAGAGCAGTAAACTGAGGCTTTATAAAGAAGTGCACACTAAATCTGTCTGAAAGGGAACAGAGAATCCTAACAGCTTAGTTCTGTAGAAGAGAAGAATGTAGTCCAAAAGCGAAAGGAATCTTGATAAAGAAGAAATCTACAAAGTACTTTTCTATATCACTATTGTTTATGTTCAGTTTATTGTTTAGTCCAAAATTATAATTCTCAATTATGAATTCTATATATTCAAACCTAGCTTACAATATCACCACAAAATCAGAAAAATTTACATGTATATTTAGTTGACATCACCAACACACCTACAGGAATGAGAGTGTGCAGAAACTATCTGTCTGAGAGTGTTTTCATTAACCATGACCCCTAGCAAACATTCTTTGTTGGGGGACCATTCTCTGACCCCCTCTGATCTGGGAGACTTCAGTAGGCATACACCCCTAGGTAGCCCATTTTCTGCAGCTGATTTTCAGTAAGATTTCTACGTTAACTCACTGTCTAGTTTAGATATCCTTTTGGATACCCTTTAAGTGTCACCAAAAAGACATAAATTACACCTGTATGAACATCTTCCCAAATCTGTAGAAAAACCTGACAACTTTATCCTTAATATTACTGTTACTGTTGATGTTACTGTTGTAACTTGCTTTCTACAGCTCATGTCATCCTACAATGACTGATTGCAGTCTTCTCTGTCTCTCTTTACAAATTAACTTGA
Organism: Toxostoma redivivum; assembly: GCA_013397375.1. NCBI lineage: Eukaryota > Metazoa > Chordata > Aves > Passeriformes > Mimidae > Toxostoma > Toxostoma redivivum. Next base: position 289,503 of record VXBI01001260.1, read on the forward strand.
AACATACACACATTCCTTAGACTCCTTTTTAATCATTCTTGGCAATACAGCTCTTTACAGAACTAGCTGTTGTGATGTTTCCTTGTCATGTTTGTGTCTGGGTGCTGTAGGAATGTTATGTAAGCTCCAGACTCATCCTTCTTGCCTTATTTCTGTATGTGGTTTTGATCTAATAGTGTACAATAATTCACAATCCTATGAGAAAAACATCAAGGGACATTAATTTAAAAAAAAAAAATGTTTATATATATAAAAACCTGTAAGTGTATTTTCAGTTATTTACATGAATTTGTAATATTTTTTTTTTAATTTTATCTTCTTAGAAGTTAGGTGTTGGAACTATCTAATTCTAGGCCTTTTAGAATTATTTTGGCTTTAGTTCTTATCAGAAATCCAACCACCTTTCAAAAGAAACTAACATTTTATTTTATTTTGGGAGTACTGATAGAATTCTAACAATAGCACTGTGACTGTGGACTGTAATTATTGATAATTGCTACTGCTTATGTGAAAAATTGTTCGTATGACACAACAAAATCTACAGAAGTAGGTTTAATATGTATTAATATGTATTAATATACATTAATATGTTTAATATATAATTGAGTCATTGAGGCTTTGGATCAGTAAGTGTAAAAGCCCTTCCCCCCAAAACAGTTCAGTAAAATGTAACACTAAGTAATGGTACTTTCTTGCAAGATTCCAGAGTTCATGTGCAACAGTGCTTCTTTTAAAAATATCAAGACTGTCTTTAAATTGTGTCAAAAAGTATGTATCCATTAGGCAAATATAGATATTACACCTTCTTTCCACCGTGTTTCCTGACATCTCAGCTCTCCCTGGTACTTCTCCAGCGTGGCAAGGTTAGTCAGGTCTGAAGTCGGTATAAGTGAAATAAGGAAGTTCATCCCACTGCTGAGAAAAACGCTGATCTGATTGAAGACCTATTCCACCAACCCTTCTTGTAAGGAAGATCAGATAACTAAAGCTAATATAAAGAGCTGGTTAATATCATCTGGTGGAGAATATTATTATTTCTCGAAGACAGGAGAACAAGGAAAGAAGAACTCTTTGAATCTCTTCCCCTCCACCTCTCATTTTTCTTTATCTTTCCCCTTCTCTTTCTCTTCATCCTCACTCTTTTGCTTCTTTCAGGGTAGGGTAGACTTTATATTTCTTCCTCCTCTATTGCCACCTAGAGGAGAGCAGAGCAAAGAGCTGGGGCCAGAACACACGAGCATAAACCGGGACATGGTCCAAATGGGCAGGAGCTGACAGGAGCTGGGTGGACAAAGTCGTGTAGGGATGTGGGAGCACATGCCCTGGTGGATGCACAGGGGGGAAACAGCCCCCACAGCAGAGGCTTTTAGTGCATAAATTATTCAAAAAGTACAGACAGGAAGTGCTCAAATATTAGGTTCCTCATCTGTTCATTAATAATAATATTGTTCCTGAGAAAGGTCTAATCTATATGCTTACAACCAAGGGATTGACATGCATTATATACATTATAGTTTCAATTTAATATATAGTCTTACATGCTGATATGTCTGAGGAATTCAAAGAAGCTGTGCAACAAAGACTTCTGCTGCTAGCAACCTGCACTCTAGTTAATACTGTTAAGTAAAGAGGAGAGATTATAATAAAAAGGATCAAGATAATCCAAGCAAGTCAGGAATCATATCAGATATAAACAATCCTACCCAATTTTTTACAGCAACTGGAAAAGAAATCTTAATTATTCTGTTTCTACCACAAGAAAAGTCAATTTGAAATACCTTACAATTTGGAAGTATCCACCAAAGAAAGCATTCAACTTCTGTCCAGACTTCAAAGGCAGAAAAATCAATAAATGCAGATACCAACAAGATTTGGTAAAATGCCTTCACAATGACAAAAATGTTAGAAACAACAACAAAAAAACTCAAATGCTGAAAAGCTGAGAAAATGTTATTTTCTACTCCACAGATATCAGAAATATCTCATATAATCATTGTATGAAGCTGTATCGTGTGCTCAAAAAAAAAAAAAAAAAAAAAAAAAACCAAATGTTG